>PVJI01004103.1:0-113130 GCA_004026765.1 Micronycteris hirsuta
CTTTATAAAATTAACCGAAAGTCACAAGTTTTTATTCTTTTGACCATTCTCATGCAAATAGTTTGAACTTGGAAACATCAGAAGTTATAACTTCTAATTTTTTACAGTAGAAACTGATTTTGTGTTTAACACATCCACTTAGTGTATACCTCATGTACATTTGGTATGTTTATACCTCTACACAGTGGCATACAAAGTGGGTTAAAAGAGGAGTCTCTATTTCTAGATTGTCTGAGAATGTGATTACTTATAACTTGTGTCTTTAACAGGTAGGAGGACCTTTGATTGCTTCATATCAAGTTCCCAACTTTTATTTATTGATTTTTAGAGAGAGAGAAACACACATCAATTTGTTGTTCCACTTATTTGTGCATTCATTGGTTGCTTCTTGTGTGTGCTGTGACTGAGGATTAAACCCACAACCGTGGAGAATCGGGACAGTGCTCTAACTGACTGAGCTACTCAGCCAGGGCTTCAACTTTGCAACTTTTATTTAATGTTGAATAATGCCATGATTTGGACAAGATGCAAATATCATAAATAAGTCACAAAATATTTGAGTGCAGAATTAAGTGGAGAATGTGCCTATTATCTTGATAAATTATTATTATTATCTTGATAAGTTAAAACAGAAAATCAACACTGGCTTAATTTCAGAGTAATCTTTTTGAAATAATGTTTTAATAGTTACCTCAAATCACTTTATCCAATTTGTATTAATTCAAAGGAGAAGAAAGAAAAAAACTCATCCCAGACTGATGACAGATTCATTAGCCTTCTGAAAATGAGTACAGCCCTGGCTGGTGTAGCTCAGTGGATTGAGCGCTGGCCTGTGAACCAAAGGGTGGCCAGTTCAGTTCCCAGTCAAGGCACATGCCTGGGTTACTAGCCAGGTCCCCAGTAGGGGGTGCACAAGAGACAACCACACACTGATATATCTCTCCCTTTCTCTTTCACTTCCCCTCTTTCTAAAAATAAATAAATAAAATCTTTTAAAAAGTGAAAATGTGTATAAAACCTTTGACAAATTAAATCACCAGGAACCAAGTTACATACTGTCCAAACTTTATGTATCTCAGAGTAGATAACGGCAACATTTGATGTCTATCCCTGAGTTAGAAACTTTAGTATCTTAACCCAATATTTATATATTTTTATCACTAAAAACAAAAGTATTATAAGTTTTTAAAAACTACTCAACCTGTCTATTAAATGATTTCATATAATTTGTTGTCTCTTTACCAGACACCCTTTACTCTGCTAGCAGCAAATCCTTTTCAACTCTATTAGCTTTTCTTTTGCCCTTTCCCAGATCTAACAGGAGTTGGGGAAGTGGCACCCTCATGGTTGAGTCATCATTTTGCTAGGTTTTGCAATAAATTTATAAGTACTAACAGTGGAAAAACTAAATAGTGGAGGAAAAACCACTGTTTATCCCTCATCATCCAGTTTCCCAATACTCTGCAGAGGATCGTCTGTGAAATGATCAGACCCATGAGGAGGGGGAGGGAGAGCTAATCGCTGACCTGTCCAACCATCTGAAGATAATACTGTCTTTTTATTCTATAAGGAAACATTTAAATTTGTATAAACAGACAACTTACTGTTTTACCTTAATGCAAAATATGTTAGAGTTATCAGTTGTTTGTTATACCAATCAACTAACATCTGTTAACAATGAGGTTCTGGCATCCCATTCTACATGAGTAATCCTAAGGAAAGGAAGCCAGAATAGCAGAGTAGGGGTCACCCCTAAAATAGCCCCGAGCCTGCAACTTTGGGCAGGACAATCCACAGGCAAAGCTGTGAGGAGAGCAGAGCTCGTTCTTTTTTACACACCTGCACAGTGGCTGTGATGTGCTAAACATTATGTTTAAAGACGAACAAGATTAGTAAATTTTAGCTTCCTTCTGTTGACTTTTTTCCTTTTCTTTAGCTTCCTTCTGTTAACTTTTTTTTTCTTTTTCTTTTTCACCTCTACATACCACACATATCCTGTATCCTATACTCCTTGTTCTTTGCTCTCTTGATGCTCTCCTTATAAAGAAACTCTTCTTAATTAGCTACAAGCTGGTAGCTGATCATTAAAACATACTGATGTGTAAAAGACTGTAATGGTATAATTTATAATATTATAGCCCTGGCTCAGTGGATTGAGTTCTGGCCTATAAACCAAAAGGTCACCAGTTTGGTTTCCAGTCTGGGCACGTGCCTGGGTTGTGGGCCAGGTCCCCAGTTGGGGGCACACGAGAGGCAACCACACATTAATGTTTCTCTCCCTCTCTTTCTCTCTCCTTTCCCTTCTCTAAAAATAAATAAATAAAAGCTTTAAAAATATATATATGATATTTTACTGCCTTTCTGACAGGTTTTTGCATTTTCAGAAAAATGAATCCCTTGATCTTTTTTTATTTTTATTTTTTATTTATTTTTAGAGAGAGGGGAAGGGAGGGAGACAGAGAGGGAGAGAAACAGCAATGTATGGTTGCCTCTCACATGGCCCTCACAGGGACCTGGTCTGCAACCTAGGCATGTGCCCTGACTGGGAATCGAACGGGGACAGTCTGGTTCCCAGTCCGTGCTCAATCCACTGAGCTACACCAGCCAGGGCTGAATCCCTTGATCTTTAACAGTGAAATTAATGGTAGAACTCTAGGCATTTGTGAAGCAGTAGGGGCGACTTTCCCCCAAGGGTAAGTAATTTCCCAACGTTTGCTACTCATGGATAAGGCTAAGCCTGACTTTGAGTTCTGAATGCTCAGTTCAGTTTCACATATGAGCCCTAGCTAATCAAGTCCACTATATTTGTGTGTGTGTGTGTGTGTGTGTGTGTGTGTTAGTATAATTAAACCAAAATCTTTCAGGTAGTAGGGCACGTGTCCCCTTTAGTCTGTAAAGAAACGTTTTCACTGCTTTTAAAAGTTTATTCTATTATTAACTTACCAATTCAACAAATGTGTTGGGTGCCTATGAAATGCCAGTCATACTGGTAAGAAAAAATAAAAATTTCTATTAGCATTAATAACACAAGACGTAAATTACAATGTAAGTATTAATTTGATAAGATGTGTGTGATGGGTATAATGGAAGAAAACTATGTAACTCAACTGGAGAACATAAAAGACTTAGGACATATTGAATAGTATACATATGTTAGTTCTCCCCAAAGGTATCCATAAATTTAACACAATCCCAGCATTTGGGATTTGACAAAATTTCCCCGGTAAGAATAAATATGAAAAAATAACTAGTAACATTTTCAAAAAGTATGAGGAGAGCTTGCCTTACCAGGTATATAGCTACAGTAATTGAAACCATGGATTTTGGTGAAAGAATGAACAATTCAGAGAAATAAAACAATATATGGACAGACACCAATATGTATGTGAAACAACATGTGAAAAAAAGTGAAGGAAAATAGTAAAAACCAACCAAAACAAAAAGCAAAATAAACAAAAATCTAACAGGTAAAAAGCAAATCTGGAAAAATATTTCGTATATACATCACAGACAGGGTTAGTAACTTTATATATAAGCAGTTATTTTTATTTTTTCTATTATTTAATTTTTTCCAATTACTATTGACATTTAATCTCATATTAGTTTCAGATGTACAGCATAGTGGTAAATTTATATAATTTACGAAGTGATCCCCCTGAAAAGTCCAGTACCCATCTGGCACCAAATATAGTTATTAGAATATTATTGACTATATACCCTATGCTGGTCATTCCTGTGACTATTTTGTAACTCTCAACTTGTACTTCTTAATGCCTTTACCTTTTTCACTCAGCCCCCTAACCCACTTCCCATCTGGCAACCATCAGTTTGTTCTCTCTATGAGTCTGTTTGTGCTTTATTTGTTTACTTATTTCTTTTTTTAGATTCCACATATAAGTGAAATCATGTGGTAGTCTTTCTCTGTCTGACTTATTTCACTTAACATAATATCCTCTAGGTCCAACCATGCTGTCACAACTGGTAAGATTTCATTGTTTTTTGTAATCAAGTAATATTCCATTGTATATAAGTACCACCACTCCATTATCCTTTCCTCTATTGATGGATACTTAGGTTGCTTCCATATCTTGGCTATTGTAAATAATGCTGCAGTGAACATAGGGATGCATATATTTTTTCAAATTAGTATTTTGAATTTCTTTAGATAAAGACTCAGAAGTTGAATTGCTGGGTCATAAAGTAGTTTCATTTTTAACTTTTTGAGTAACTCCATACTCTCTTCCACAGTGTCTGCATCAGTCTGCACTCCCACCAACACTGCACTAGGGTTCCCTTTTCTTCACATTCTTGCCAACACTTATTTGTTGATTTATTGATAATAGCCATTATGATGGGCAGGAGATGACAGTACCCAATGTGGTTTTAATTTGCATTCCTTCGATGATTAGTGACATTGAGCATCTTTTCATATGTCTGTTGGTCACCTGTGTGTCCTCTTTGGAGGAATGTTTATTCAGGTTCTTTGTCCATTTTTTAAAAAATATTTTATTTATTTTTAAAGAGAGGAGAAGGGAGAGAGAAAGAGAAGGAGAGAAACATCAAGATGTGGTTGCTCCTTGCAAGTCCCCTACTGGGGACCTGGCCTACAACCTAGACATGTGCCCTGACTGGGAATTGAACCAATGACCCTTTGCTTCACAGTTTATTGCTCAATCCATTGAGCCACACCAGCCAGGGCTTTTGTTTTTAAGATTTTTAAAATTTATTTTTAGTGAGAGGGAAAGGGAGGGAGAAAGAAAAGGAAAGAAACATTAATGTGTGAGAGAGAGGGAATCGAACCGACAACCTTTCAGTTTGCAGGCTAGTACCCAATCCACTGAGACACACCAGCCAGGCCATTTTTTAATTGAATTGCTTGTTTTTTTGGTGTTAAGTTGTATGAGTTCTTCAAAAATTTTGGATGTTAACCCTGTATCAGATGTATCATTGGCAAATATCTTTTTCCATTCAGTAGGTTGTCTTTGTTTTGTTAATAGTTTCCTTTGCTGTGCAAAAACTTTTATTTTTTCTTTCGTTTCCCTTGCCTGAGGAAATATATCAGAAAAAAAACATTCCTAAGAAAATGTTGGAGACTTTACTGCCTATTTATTCTTCTAGGAGTTTGATGGTTTGGGGTGGTATAACTAAGTAACACTCCAAACCATACATATATTATTAATATACTTATATATTAATAACATATTTAATATATTTTGAGTTTATTCTTGTATCTGGTGCAAGAAAGTAGTCTAGTTTCATTTCTCTTTTGCATATAACTGCCCAGTTTTCTCAACACCAATGACTGAATAGACTGTTTTTACACATTGTATAGTCTTTTCCCGTTTGTCATAGATTAATTGATCACACAGGCATGGGTTTATTTCTGGGATCTCCATTCTGTTTTATTGATCTGTGTTGGTATTAATGCCAGTATCATGCTCTTTTGATCACTATAGCCTTGCAGTATAGTTTGATATCAGGTAGCATGATACTACAACTTTGTTTTTTTTCCTCAAGATTGCATGAGCAGTATTTTTATTTTTTTAATTATATTTTATTGATGATGCTATCTATTATAATTGTCCCAGTTGTTCCCCCTTTGCTCCCCTCCACCCAGCACCCCCGACTCCCTCAGGATCGTTGTTCACCCCCAACTCCCCACACCATTGTTCAGGTCCATGGGTCATGTGTATAAGTTCTTTGGTCACTCCATATTCTGTACTGTACTTTACATCCCCATGGCTATTCTGTAACTACCAATTTGTACTTCTTAATCCCCTCACCTCTTCACTCATTCTCCCCCACTGCCCTCCCATCTGGCAACCATCAAAATGCTCTCCACATTCATGATCCTGTCTCTGTTCTTCTTGTTTGTTTAGGTTTTTTTAGATTCAGTTGTTGATATATATTTATTGTCGTGTTATTGCTCATAGTTTTGATTTTCTTTTTCTTAAATAAGTCCCTTTAACATTTTATATAATAATGGTTTGGTGATGATGAATTCCTTTAGTTTTCTCTTGCCTGGTAAGCTTTTACCTGCCCTTGGATTCTAAACAATAACTTTGCTAGGTAGAGCAATCTTGGCTGTAGCTCCCTGCTTTTTATGACTTTGAATATTTCTTGCCAATCCCTTTTAGCTTGCAAAGTTTCTTTTGAGAAATGATCTGACAGTCTTATGGGAATTCCCCTGTAGGTAACTAACTGCTTTTCTCTTGCTGCTTTTAAGATTCTCTCTTTATCTTTAACCTTTGGCATTTTAATTATGATGTATCTTGGTGTGGTCCTCTTTGCACCCATCTTGTTTGGGAGACTCTGTGCTTCCTAAACTAGCATGTCTATTTCCTTCACCAAAGTAGGGAAGTTTTTTTTCCATTATTTTCTCAAATGGATTTCCAATTTCTTGCTATTTCTGTTCTCCTTCTGGCACCCCTATGGTGCAAATGTTGGACCTCTTAAAGTTGTCCCAGAGGGTGCTTACACTCTTGGCTTTTTTAGATTATTTTTTCTTCTTGTTGTTTTGTTAGGTTGCTTTTTGCTTCCTTATCTTCCAAGTCATTAATTTGATTCTCAGCTTTATTCACTCTACTGTTGATTCCATGTAAATTGTTCTTTATTTCACTTAGTGAATCCTTCATTTCTGACTGGATCTATTTTATGCTGTTGAGGTCCTCACTAAGTTCCTTGAGTCTCTTTATAGCCATTATTTTGAACTCTTTACCTGACATTGTTTATCTCCTTTTTGTTTAGTTCTTTTTTCTGGAGTTTTGAATTGTTCTTTCATTTAGGCCATGTTTCTGTATCCTCATTTTGGCAGCCTCCCTGAGTGGTATTTTTATATTTATTGTATTTTTTTAAAGATTTTATTTATTTATTTTTAGAAGGGAAGGGAAAGAGAAAGAGAGGGAGAGAAACATCAATGTTGCCTCTTTGCATGCCCCCTACAAGGGGACGTGGGCCCACAACTCAGGCATGTGCCCTGACTGGGAATCTAACCAGTGACCCTTTGCTTTGCAGGCCAGCGCTCAATCCGCTGAGCCACACTAGCCAGGACAGTATTTTTTAAAAGCAAGAAAATTTTAAGAAAGTGAAGCAAGGTACATGAATAGTATAATTCACAAAATAAGAAAAACAAATACACAGCAAACATGGTAAACATATTTAATCTCACTTATAGTCAAAAACTATTGATTAAAACAATGAGATACTATTTTTGGCCAATTGGTGAAAAAATGTTAAAATTGACAATACACAGGGCTGATGAGAGAGTGCAGAAAATGTATGTAGGTATATCCTAGCAACATCATTTTAATGCCAAAAGATGGGAAATGGCTTAAAAGTCCATAAGTAGACAATGAATTAAATGCTATAGTATAGTCATACAATGGAATTGTATAGAACAATGAAAAAATGATGACATAAATAATTTTAATTGATATGAAAAGCTGTTATATATACTTTTATTAATTTCTGAAGCAGTACATGCAATTTTTAGAATACATAATTCAGATACATATAAAAAAGTTTGTGTGCTTTACTTACTCCCACTTCCATCCCATTTCCTGCTGTTGAAGGTTTGGTTTGGATCCTGCCTTATCATTTTCTGCACAAATAAAATCATTTGTCTGTATCTAGAGTTATATTTATATCTAGATATAAAGACATCATTTTTAAACAAAACCTGGGTCATACTATGAACACCTATAATTCAGTCTTCCTTTTTTCATTCTACAACATATCAAGAAAATCTATGATATATTAAGTTAAAACTAGGTTATAAAGCAACATGTTTAGAGTGACCCTGCCTTTGGGAAGTGCGTGTGCATGTGAGTGCACACACATCTGTGTGTACAGGGGGAAAGAAAAGCCTGGGCATATAGACTTCTTAGTGGTGAAAGTACAGGTGATTTTTAGGGGTTTTTCCATATACTTTTTCCTACTGTTTAAGTTTTTAAAATAAGAATGTGTATTATTTTTATATTACTTTTATAGCTATAATAAAACCTGGCTACAAAGAAAAATCATATTACTAAAAAAATGTGAAAAAAAGAAAAAACACGGGAGACAACATTTGGCTTAGGTCTTACTGTTAAATGGTGGGTTATTGCTCATATGACCTTCTGTCCTCTCACAGGCTGCAAATTAAAGTTAATATTCTGTATCATTGTAACTAAAAATATGAGCTCTAATATTATTATATAATTATAGAATCTATAATTAGGTATATAATTTGATATATATAAGATATATATTTATAGTGAATTGTGACTACATTTAGGATTCCTGTTTCCAAATGAGGTAAAGCTTTTTGTGGTTTTATGGACTTAGATAGTTATTTCTAATAAATCCAGCAATAACAGGACAAACTAAAGCTGCTACAGGAAGAAGAAATTAAAAACCGCAATCATTTGTTGCCTTTTTTGCTGTTACTGTAGGTGGTGAGATTGATTTTCTTTTTGCTTCCAGAGAAGTGAGCTATAAATGAACTTCCAAGGTGAACAGAGGGAGAATGTCTTTCCACACAACCTTTTGCATTCTCACGCATCTGTTTTGTTTTAACGCCTGCCTACAGGGAGAAGGTCCTGGTGTGTCAAAGCACTTTTGGCTAAATTGGGGAGTCTACTTGCCTGCCTTCACAGTTCCTTCCACGCTTTTTCTTCTCTGGGGATGTATACTTGTCCAATCTCATGCTCGTTTTCCTTATGAAATCTGCTTTGAGAAAATGTCGTAAAGTGTCACTTCGGCCCTGACTGGCATGGCTCAGTTTGTTGGGCGACATCCTGCAAAGTGAAAGATCACAGGTTGGATTCCCAGTCAGGGCAAATGGCTAGGCTGTTTTCCTCCCCGTGTGGCCTGAGAGGCGACTACTCAATGCTCACTTTGATGTTTCTCTCCCTCGTTTCTCCTCTCTCTAATAAATAAATAAGAATTTTAAAGTGTTACTTCATCCCCTGGTCCAAATAGGAAACAAACCTTAAAACAAAGCCAGGACTGGAATGACCAAGTCTGGGAGGTCTGCAGAACTTGGCCTGATGTCAGCTGAAGGGAAAAGCTCCCTGCTATCTCTACACAGAGTCGTGAATTTGTGGCAGTAGTGAAAAATTTTATTGCATAAAATTGTGGCTTGTGGGTGTTCGTGTTCCCGTGTATGCCTTTGTGGGTGTCTCTCTCCTATGTATCACTCTTTGGCCTTGGCGTTTTATGCCTCTCTTTCTTTCTCTTTTCATTTCCTTCCCTTTTTTTTATGATACTGAAACAAATGTGTTACTTTATTAAATAATTACATTTTCTATATATTTTATGTTAAGAGTGAAACTCGGTTGTCACTTAATTAGAGGTTTGGGATCATCATACTTTATATTTCTTTATAGAACTTACCTTTGCCATTGTCTTATGCATTTATTGGCTTATCTCTCTCAATAGGGTGCAGTCTGCCTGAGGGTTGGGCACTTGTCTTGTTCTCAGCTCCTCCCCTACTGGGTCCACGCTACGGCCACACCAGAGCTTCTCCATTTACCCTGTCCTAATCCTAGTCCTTTCCCTTCCACCTGAAAGTAACCACATCTTAACTTCTATGCTCATTTCCTTGCTTTCCTCAAAGTTATATGACCTAGGATACATCTCTAAACCCTATAGCTGAACTTACTTTAAAGAATATGTGCATCTTTTTTTTTAAAAGATTTTATTTATTTATTTTTAGAGAGAGGAGAAGGGAGGGAAAAAGAGCAATGTATGGTTGTCTCTCACATGGCCCCCACTGGGGACCTGGCCCACAACCCAGGCATGTGCCCCAACTGGGAATCGAACCGGGACCTTCCGGTTCCCAGCCCGCGTTCAATCCACTGAGCTACACCAGCCGGGCAAGAATATATGCATCTTTTAAGTCTCTTTCAATTTTCCAAGCACCGCACCTCCCCCCGCCAGCCCCTCGCCCCATTCTCCTCTTGTCCTACCTTTTTCTTTACAACTTAGTTCTGGAAGGCACTGGGTTGATTGATTTGATTTGTAGAGTTTCCCACATTTAGATTTTGCTGATTGAATTACTGTGTAATTTACGCTGTTCTTCTGTTTTCTGTATTTTTTATAAGTAGGTAATGGGATTATGGACTTGATGAGATTGAAGTACAATTTGGGACAGACCCCTTTGCGGGTGGCCTGTAGGAAGCATGTACAGCTGACTGTGCCTCTGTGTGTGTTCTTGGCGGCCGTTAATATTTAATTCATTAGGAGTTGCGAAATGGTGATATTTGAATTTAATTATTTTTTCTCTATTTAGTTAGCGAAATACTCCCATAATGAAACACTTTTCCTCAACTTCTATTTGCTTACTTTGTATAAGAAAGGCAGCATAAATGTTTAATGAAAATACAATCTTAGATATACAAAATATGGATAACTATATAAAAAATAAAAGAACATACTAACCATAGACATACAGTGAGAGACCTGTTAAAAGATGTACCTCAATAAGAAGAAAGATAAACCCAGGGAGAAGAAATTAGATGCAAGAAAAAAAGTGAGCACAGAAATTGATAAATTAAGTGATAAATATAATTGACTATTATTTTTTAAAAAATACTTTGAGGGTTAAAAACCAATATGGGAGTGCTTAAAAGATTGTTAAGGCATGTTTAATTTTGTGTCTTGTTCAGGAAGAAGAAAAAAATTGAATATTAAGTCTTTGTAGGAAAAATGTAGAGATAAAAATGCATGTTAAAAATTAGAATACAATGCATAGCTTTGAAATGAACAAAGGAGAAAAGAATACAGAGAACTTCATCAGTCCCAAAAGTAAAAAGAAGAAAAAAGTAAAGAGCAAAAAAGAAATAGTACAGACAAGACCCAAATTAGATGGTAGAAATAAATCAAATATACCAGGATCACTATATAAGTTATTTGGATAGAACTCATTTACTAAAACATCAAAAATAACCCATTTGATTAACTAGCAAATAAACAAACAGAACTATATCTAGTTCAAGAGGCACACTTAAAACCATCCAAAAATTTGAAAATAAAAGGAAAAATATAACAATTAAATACAAATGAAAAGAGAAAGTATGCAGAAGAGTAATAGTATTTAATGTAATTAATAGCAAACAAATGGAATTTAAGATTAAAAACATCATTTGGGATAAAAAATAAAACTCTTGGGTTAAAAAGAATAATTTACTAGAAGATAGAATAATCAAGAACCAAAGAAGGAAGGTTAACCAAATTACAATCAAGAGGGAAGATCTTAACACCCCTTTAACTAATAGATCAAGCTGACCAAAATAAATGAAATTAGTGAGCTTAATTGAATTGATATATGACAGAGGGGACAGAGCTCCCATCCTGGTGGGCCACAAGATACTGATCCCTGTAAGCCATACAGCATCAGTCAGGGTTTGGGTCATTGAAGTCTGTGTACTGTGACTGACTACAGTAACACTAATCATGACAGAATGTGAGAGAAATGAGGACTCTGGTGTATTGCTGGTGGGAGTTGAAAGTATTGCAGACATTTTGAAAAGGTATTCTGTCTTATCAAGGATGAAGATATGCATACCCAGCAATTCTACTTGTAGGTATATACCATAGAGAAACTTTTATGTATGTGTGCAAGTGAATACAAACAAGAGCATCTCTGGCAGCATTTTTTTTTGAACCTTGGAAAAACTGGAAGTAACTTAAATGTGCATCAACAGGAAAATAGGCCCTGGCTGGTGTGGCTCAGTGGATTGAGTGTTGGCCTGTGAACCAAAAGGTGGCCGGTTCAGTTCCTAATCAGGGCATGTGCCCTGGTTGTGGGCCACATCCCCAATAGGGGGCACTCAAGAGGCAACCACACATTGATGTTTCTCCTTCCCCTCCTCTTTCTAAAAATAAATAGTAAATAAATAAGATCTTTTAAAAAACAGGAAAATAGGTTTACTAAAATGAAATTCTAAACAGTTAAAATAAATGATCTAGAATTACCATATTGACTTGAGAAAATACGTATTATAAAAAGGAGAAAAAGGAAGTATCAGAGTAATAACTAGAGTACGATAACATTTAAAATTTAAAACATGCATGCACAGCGATAGTATATGTCATTTATGGATACATATTGTTATGGTAAAAATATGTGAAAATGCATGGGAATGATGTACAACATTTATAGAATGACTTTCCAAGAAAGGGAGAAGGAAGCTTCAAATACTTTAAAATAAATATAACCATAGAGTGATGACTTATAGAGTGAGTACCATATTCTATAAATCTACTTCTAGAATATGAGTAGGCCTACTTATGTAAAGTTTATCAAGTCTAAGAACACAGTCTGTAGTCACTAGAATGCCACGTGAAGGCTTCTGCTGTCAGTTTTTGGAACTGCTGCAGATTTATCAACAAGGCAATAATCTACCGTGTTTTGATTTGTGTAATGTGTTTTTGTGAGCATCAGACATGGGGTTATGCCATTATTATATCCATGGCATGTAATCATTATACCCATGTATAATGTGCATCCTTATTTTTCCCTCAAAAATCTCACCAAAAAGTTCACATTATTCACAGCAAAATACGGTACATTCCTTGGGAAACCCAGCAGATGGGAACCACATGTTGTTTTTAGCTGAGTTGTCCTTCATTTTATTTGTGGTTTATAAATAGTACACTCATGTTAAGTCAGGTTTGCCTGGCTTAGGTAGAATCAATCAGTCAACACTTAACACTCTTATTGAATATTATATCTGCAAGATTCTGTAGAAAATTCAAAATACATATAAAATATCTTCCCAATATTCAACTTAAAATGTAATTTATAGACAATACAAACAGAGAATAACACAAAACTAAATGTAGGCTAATTTGTACGCCACATGTTGTAAGAGTTTAGGAAAGCTGGAGTTCAGGATGAGCTTTGACAGTAGTCAATAAAGCTCCGGGAAGTGAAATCTGAGCTGGGCTTCTTAAAGAGAGGAAAATTTACTCTGGTGCAGAGATGGAATTTAAAAGTGAGACTTTCCTTGGGCTGTGCTCTTGTTCCAGATTTGAAGAAGGGTCATTTCCATCAACTATTGGCACTGGATTTAAAAGCAGCTCCACTCCTAAACATTGGCCCTGTGGGGATGTTGGGTATGATAACTGAGTGCTCAGCTCTCTCCCTGCCCCAATTCTTTACTAGGCTGAAAACCGAAATGACAGCAAGGATCATGCCATCCCTTCTTCTGTGCCCCTCAAAGTTTGAGGTAACTTGTGGCAAGGAGCAGAGCCCCATTCAGTCATGCAAAAGCAAAAACAAGAGCTAATTGAACACATACTGAGACTTAATAGACATGAATAGCCAGGATTCAAAGGGACTGTGAATTAGAAAGTCAGGCTTGATTCCCTGGCTGGTGTGGCTCAGTGGATTAAGCGTGAGCCTGTAAACCAAAGTGTCCCTGGTTCAATTCCTGGTTGGGGCACATGCCTGGGTTGAGGGCCAGGTCCCCAGTTGGGGGCACGTGAGAGGCAACCACACATTCATTCTCTCTCCCTCTCTTTCTCTTTCCCTTCCCCTCTCTCTAAAAATAAATACATAAAATATTTTTTAAAAAAGAAAGTCAGGCTTGAAATCTATTCTCTCTGCATTTCCCATCTCTCTCTTCCCTTTATTTTCCTGTCTTTGTTTTTTTGTTGTCTGACTTCTTCTCTTCACTCATCTTGAACTTGTCTCAAAATGGCAACCTGAGCTATCAAAACTTTTGATGAGCATCCCTTTTGTTTTTGCAAATCCATTTCTTAGAATTTACACAATAGATATTTCACACAAATGTGCAAAAACAGATATAAAAAAAGATCTTTGGGGAAAAAAACCAGAAACAATCTAAATGTCCATCAGTATGGATTACTTAAATAAATTATGTTATATTTATTTATTGATATGTGTGGTAGATATTACTAGTGCTCACCAATATTTCTTGACCCCTTCTCCTTCTGAGTGCATGGAAGGAACATTCTTCCTTGCTCCTTTGAGGTTGGGCAAGCTGATGTGATTCCCTGAACTCTGAGAAGTATGTTCAGAGTCCTTGTGAGATGTCACATGCTCCCTTCTGGCGCAGCAATTGCAGAAACATACATTGGGAGGGAGAGTCACAAGACAGAAACAGCCAGAGCACTGAGCCTTCGGGGGGACAGCAGACTTCAGGGGCACAACAAATAAACTTGTAGCGAAACCCACTGAGATTCTGGTGGTGTTTGTGATCACAGCGTAACCTAGATCGTCCCGACTGATATATTAGAGTGTATTGTACAGCCAATACAATGAATGAAATAGATATATATGTACTTTCTGGTAAATGGAAAATGTCCAACATGTAGGAAGTGAAAAAGACAAAGGACATAACTTTATATAGAATTATTTGATTTGTGATTTTATAAAAATGTTATCTGTTGAAAAAGAGAGACTGAGGAACTCTTCCAGATTAAAGGAGACTAAAAAGGCACGACAACTAAATGCAAGGCATGGTCTTAGATTAGATCCAGAGCCAAAAAAAAAAAAATTTATTTTGCTATAAAAGATGTTAGTAGGATAATTAGTGAAATTTGAATGAAGTCTGTCGATTAGATAATAATATTATATTGATGTTAATTTCTTGGCTTTTCTAATTATGCTATATTTGTAAGGAAAAATGTCCTTGATTTTGCACACTGACACACTTAGTGGTAGAGGTGTCATATTTGTAATCCAATTTCAAACGTTTCGGAAAAAATGTATAGATATGTATATGTAAAGTGAAAGAGAGAAGATAAAGCAAATGTGCCACAATGTTAATGTTTGAGAATTTGGGTGAGGAGTGTGTGGTTTGCTGTCCTATTTTTATAATCCTTTCTTCTGAAATTATTTCAAAACAAAAAGCCAGAAATATCTCTTTATGTGTATGTATATATGCTTGTATATGCTTAGAATTTTTTAAAAAGATTTTTTAAAATTTATTTTTAGAGAGGGTAAAGGAGAAAGAGAGGGAAAGAAACATCAGTGTGTGGCTAACTCTCAAGTGCCCCCTACTGGGGACCTGGCCCACAACCCAGGCATGTGTCCTCACTGGGAACTGAACCTGTGACCCTTTGATTCACAGGCTGGTGCTCAATCCACTGAACCACACCATCCAGGACTCCTTAGAAATTTTTAAAGCTATGTAATATAGTTATCTCTGAGTAGGTAGATGGGTAGATGAAACTGGAGTTCTAGGGTTGAAGGGAGACTTTTACTTTTCTTTGGGTATGTTTTATTCCATTTGAATTCTTCAGAGATAATCAATGTTTGTTGTTTTCAGACACAAAGTTTTGAGGTAATGTGCATGGCAGGAATAGATAAAATTATGAAGATGAAAATTAAAAATCCAGCGATAACTTTTATCAAGATGCACTCATTGGCTAATAACTCATATAGCTGGTGGCAAAAGAGGCGAGTATAAGAGAAGACACGCTCATACTGTGCATTTGGAACTATGAACTCAATGCAGTCCATTGCGAAAATGAATCAAATAAAAAATTGCATATCTTTGCTCCAGTAATTTCACTCCTGGGAGTTCTTAGAAATAAAGGTACCAGTACATAAGAACAAGCATAGAGGACTTCTATTGAAGCATATGGGAGACCATTGTGCGTGGCGTGGACCCAGCTCCCACTCGGAGGGGCCAGTGGAAAGCGACACGGCGCCCACACCCACGGATGGGTTCTCCCATGGGGAATCAGGCTGCATTGTACCTAGGCTGCTATAAGACTTGCTTTTGCTAAAACTCCTTCACCCTGGATGGAGGCAACAAATGTTTACTGCATATCTCTAAAGTAACTTCCAAAAGTCTGTGCTAAACCTCCCAAGTATGGAGTGTAATCAGTTCAACCACTTTTCCCCTGGATCTGTAACATCCTTCTCGTTGAAGTAATTAGCAACATCCTTTCCTTTGTTATCTGTAAAAGGTAATCACCTACAGCCAACCTGTGCATAGTAAATGAGGACCATCCTCTGTGTAATGTACCCAGAAAGACAATAAAACCTGTCAAGGGAAGGGTCAGCGCTCTCCCCTTGAGAGAGTGGCCATGCCTCCCCTTTTCCTCCACAGGACTCGGCAGTCTGTGTGAATTTATCTCATGTCTCAGCCGTGACGCCGCGGACACTGCAGTCCCGTGTCTGCATCAGAAGCACTTTCTGTAGGGACAAAAATTTGGAAGCAAAGTGTATGCCCATCAATAGCGAAATAATTGACTAAATTGTGGTATATCCACATCATAGAATATTAAGCAACACTGAATATTACATATTTAAAAGAATGAGTCAGCTCTCTATCAGTCGACTAGGAGAGATTTCCATGATGCATTTTTACAAAGAAAGGAAATGCAGAGAATTTTATAAACTTCCTTTTATTTTGTAAATCAAGTAGGAGGAAATCCCCACTTGTGTATATGTTCCTGTAATTAGGAGACCAGGGAGAAGGTGTGCAAGGACACACACACACACACAGACACACACACACACACACACACACACACACACGAGTTGTTAATTTGCTCAGAATAGAGAGAAAGGGTCATTGGGGAGAAGGGGAGAGAAGGTAAGCAAGATGGAGATAGAAGCAGGGCAAGGGACGTAAGAAATAATTTATTCAGCACCTCATAATAAGCTTATCACCTACCTCTACAGAGTGGGCTGATGCTTTGCAAATAAAACTTTAAATTTCTGAAAACTAACATGTGTTTTTGTATAGCTTTTATGGAGCTCTGGCGGCATGAGTGTTTTACATAAATTAGGTATGCGTGCTGTACATTCCAAGTTTAGCAGTGCAAATTCTCTTCTGTAGAAAATTAAATAAACAGACTTTAACGAATGTATTGAAACAAGGGCAAAACAGCAGTTCTTTTTGTTAGGTCAGAGTCACTCAAGAAACCAGACAAACTCAGCAAGCTAAGGAGCAGTGTTTATTAGCAGGGAATAAGAGGGGAAGTGGAGTCAACCAAGGGAGGCGGGGGAGCCAACCAAGGGAGGTTAAGACTCGCTCGGTTGTTCTTAGGGCAGGGTTTTTAAGCGCAAAAACCCGTGAAGGGTAACTGGTTGGGGTGTCAGAGTCTGATTGGCTAGAGCTGGTTACTAGACGCCATTTCTGCTGACCATTGTTCTTGATACATTTTGTCAGGCTCAAGTTAAAGCTGCGTCCTGTTGTGCCAGATAGGCTGACCCCAGACCCCAGTCTTAGCAGGGAATCTGTTCATCCTGGGTGAGGTTGGCAGGCAGTTTCCCAGGTAGGCATTTTCCCAGGCTACAGTTTCCTACAGTACAGTTTTCCTGCTTGGTGATTTTCCATTCCTCCTAGGCCTACCTAGGTCTGTCACTTTTGAAACCTGGCAGTATGCCTGTTGGTCATTATTTGCCATTCTTTCGCCCCAAAATACCCTGAAGAAATAGCACTCAAAAGCCAGAGGTAGGTAACCTTTAAGACATATAATTTTCCCTGGCTGGTGGGGCTCCGTGGGTTGAGCAGCACTGGGGCCTGTGAGAGGAATCCAATCTATGTTTCTCTCCCCCTCTTTCTCCCTCCCTTCCCCTCTCTCTAGAAATGAATGAATAAAATCTTTTTTAAAAAAGACAATTTTGGAAACTGTAAATTTATGGTTCACCATATCCCATTGTCATGAAAATGATATATATGAACAAATGCAAGAAAATTAACAATCCATTTTTGCATATTAACAGTATCATTGCTTGGACTTTTTAAGCATAAAAATTGCATACATCACTTATTCCCAGAGTGATTTGCATGAATGTATTCCTACATTGATTTGCATGAATTTTTCATATTAAAAGTAGGGAAAATTCACTTTTAGAAAGTCTTTTACTAGTGAAAACAATGACGCTCTTTTAAGCAGTAAAATACAGGGCATTTAATTTTTGCGGACTTCTCGGCGGCGAGCAGCCGCGCACCCTGGGACGCAGGGCCTCCGGCTTAGCCGACTGCCCCCCGGCTCCGCGTCAGAGGAGCGGGGCGCTGGTGGCAGCGCGAGGCGCCGGAGGAGGCGCGCGAGGAGGCTCGGGAGGACTCGGCCCGGGAGGCAGAGGAGCCGCAGCCGCTGCACGGTGGCAGCAGCTGTAAGCAATGCAACGTGTTCACGGGTTTTGGCTTCCTCCGTGACCACCCTCGCCCGCGTCGCGCTCGACCCACTGGTGAATGGCTTCGTGCACCAGGGTAAGCTGCACATGGGGCGCTTCCGGAGCCTGAAAGAGGGTGAGGCAGTGGAGTCCACTTTTAAAAAGTCGACCTGGGGCCTGGAATCTGTCCGAGTCACCGGCCCTGGTGGGGTGTCCTGTATTGGGAGGGAGAGGCTGCCGAAAGAAAAGAACATGTGGAAGGGCAGATCAAAGGGAGGCAGGTGCTGTGGAGGTCTTGCCAAAGAATGAAAGCTGCCACCCCAGCCTAAGAAGTGCCATTCTGCCAGAGCACCAGCCATATGGTGGCATCATGTCCACTGAAGGCCCAGCACGGCCCAGCTCATAGGGAAAGCCAGCCTGCTCTCGGCTCCCAGATGCCCAGCATTGAGCCACAGTGGGTGGGGTGCGATCCTTATGTGATCAGGAAATTTCAAGGAGCAGCACCAATCAACAGATTGGAGAAAGTGGGGACAGGGTGGGTAGGGGACAACTGGTACTGCCATGTATTCAGGTCAGGTTCCACATCATCACCCCCTCTTCCCTCTTGTGGGGACGGGAGTCTGCAGGTGTGGGGGTGAGGCAAGAGAACTCCAACCACCTCTATCCAAATCCTTGTGAGGGCTCTGGGGAAAATCTTTCCCTACATGCTTTGAGTCTCCATCCCCAGAATCTCCAGCGTTTGAAAGTGACCTGAATAGGGAAGTTGTTTTCCTTTTAAAGAAGGATATGTAATAATAATATTTCCCCTGACAGAGTGCAAGGATTAGCGTGAGACCAGACTGATGAACCCAGCCCACAAATGACTACGCTCTGTGGGAGGGAATCTCTTGGGTATGGCAGAGTTTTTCCACATCTTGTTTCCTCATTACTCACTCTTGGAATAGGGTACTGAGAATTGCCCCAAGCAATGGGTTGTGACAGTAGGCAAAAGGGGTGGTGGAGGAACAGCTGCAGACCTACTGCTCCTAAGCTCACTCCCACCCCGTTTCTGGGCCAATACAATTTTATTTGATCCCTTGAGTAACAAACGGCACCTTGGGTCCCACTTTTTCCAGAATGCTAAATACTAGCTGTGTGCAGGTGACATATCTTGTGCATTTTAACTTTTTTTGGTAACATAATATTCTGCTTTTGTACTTTGTTTATTTTAATCGAAGGCCCTCATTTGTGCACTGTGTTCTCAGGTACATGAGCAATCTCAGGGGTAAGTGGGCAGCAGTGCTGGGTCTGTATGCAGGAATGCTTTTCCTGTTGTTTTACCATCAGGGAGAACAACTATTTTGAGCTTATAGCTGCTATAATATAACATATTGAACTGCCTCATTTTTGCCAATTAGAGCTGCCTTTTCTGCCATAGTCTCCTCTTGAAACCCCTCCACCTTCAGTGTTTTGTGGAAGACTAGATTTTTTAAAGCTATATTTTATTTTATTTTATCCTCATCCGAGGACCTGAGGATATGTTTATTGATTTTTTTAGAGAGAAGGGAAGGGAGGAAGGGAGGGAGGAAGAGTGAGAGAGAAACATCAATTGGTTGCCTTTTGTACACATCCCCACTGGGGACTGAACCGGCAATCTAGGTGTATGCCCTGACCAGAAATCGAACCCCTGACCTTTCAGTTTGTGAGAGGATGCCTAACCAACTGAGACACACATGCCAGGGCCTGAAGACTAGATTTTAACTGGGTGGCCCCATTACTTGATCTTCTTCTACTGGAAGACTGGAAACTGGTCTTCCAATTTCCAGGAATAGGTGGTCGGTGCAGAGGTTAGGAGAGGTTGGGCTAGGTGAAAGGTGCAGAGGGGAAGCCAAGATTAGGTGAGGGGTGTCTATAGATCCGTAACCAAGGATTCCTGTTCAGACCTCTGATCTCAGGGCCTGGGACTCAAATTACATACCAGAACCATCCCACACTGGATTGCACTAGACCTACCATGCATAACAAGGTGTATGTGTGTGTTTGCAAAAAATATTAGTTACTAAAAATAGGTTTTAAGAACAATACCTCTCTACCCATTTGGCCTGCCCAGGAATGGATATAAGAAGTGATGACTAAGTTCCTTAACCTTTAAAAAATTGTTTTAAATAACGGCTGTCTTTTTTTAATCCTAACCCAGGGATATGTTTATTGAATTATTTTATTTTACTTATTTTTAAGTATATTTGACTGATTATGCTATTACAGTTATTCCAATTTCCCCCCTTTGCCCACTTCTACCTGGTACCCCCCATTCCCTCCAGCAGTCCCCCCTTAGTTCATGTCCATGGGTCATGCATATAATTCTTTGGCTTCTCCATTTCCTATACTATTCTTAACATGTCCCTATTTTATACCTACCAACTAAGCCTCTTTTATTTTTTGAGGGGATAGAAGCCACAACCTTTTGGTTTATAGGACTATGCTTTAATCAACTGAGCCACCTGGCCAAGGCATTAACCTTTATAAATTCTTTGCTTTTCCTCCTTGGCTTCCATAGAGACCATAGTGATGGCTTCTTTGCAGTGCCCAGAGCTGGTGTCCTGCCCTGCTGCAGCAGTGATTTAGTGTCATAGTAGCTAAAGGAGAAAAGCAGGTCTTATTTACAAGCTGCGAGATCACTGAAAACCTACCTCACCGTTGAAGCAAATGCAATAGAACACACTGGGTGATCCTGGGTTCTTGTTTTCCCCAGTTGCTGCCCTCTCTAGTTCCTGTATTTGTCTGGGCTTTGCAGGATTTCACAGGAGCTGATTTGGTGGTTGCTAGGCAGCCTAGTTTGTGTAAATGTGTTGATATTTCTCCATGTTCTTTTGAGGTTTTACTGTTTACAAACTTCTTTTTGTATTGAGAAAAAGAGCCAAAGCATCTTTGACAAAATGTTCTGCACCAGGCAACAAGTATCTGAGACATAAGCTTGCAGACCCCTCTTCTTGAAGTGGGGTCTTGAATCATCCTTTGTTTCCTCTTTCCATTTCCTATTTTGGACCAAATCTTCTGGCCTAGAAACTTGACTCCTGCCCTGGCTGGTGTAGCTCAGTGGATTGAGCACAGGCTGCAAACCAAAGGGTCGTCAGATCGATTCCCAGTCAGGGCACATGCCTGGGTTGCAGGCCAGTTCCCCAGGGGGGCCATGTGAGATGCAACCACACATTGATGTTTCTCCCCATCAGTTTCTCCCTCCATTCCCTTCTGTCTAAAAATAAATAAATAAAATCTTAAAAAAAACACACAAAAAACTTGACTCCTACCCTATCTCCTCTTCTATCCATACCCCTCAAAGCCGACACACCCACACACACATACATTTAATGTGTGGGGTGTCACCCCATCCATCTCTTAAATGATTTGTGCAAAAGTCCTAATGAAGCTAAGAATACTCCATCCCTTCTTTCCAGTATCCCCAGACAAGACCATTTCTTGATATGGGATTCATGCCAGACACTTAGATTGCTGTATTTTAATCTCTAATCCTAGGGTAGAGAGAAACAATAAGGGGGCCTTTCATTTTGAAAGTGAGATTAGGAGACCAAGAAAGGGAAGACCAACGTGTATTCAAGTCACTCAGGAGCTTTTATGCAGATTCAAAAACTTATGTCAAAGTAGTCACAAGACTGTTGAATAGGAGACCGATGAATGTAACTCCATGTTTGCTGTTAGAAACGAAGGCTTTGTGTGAAATCCTGAATCTATGGGGCAGGAGGGTGGGAGGGTAGGAAAGCATGTACCTGTTTGTTCTTTCCCTGAATCCTTCTCCTCATTTCTGAACTGCAGGAGACTGAGCCCCCTTGGGCTTTGGTGACCTCCATCACTGGGGACTGTTTATTTGATGGTTGATTTTGCTATGCTAAGTGCTTCCACGCTATCTATCATTTTGTAAAACACATGCTGACTCTTTCCCTTCCCCTTCTTGCCCGGGAAAATAAAATGAATGAATAAGGACTTAAAAAAAAACTCCCAATAAGAATGTCTATATGAGCAATGAAGTGTAATGTATTAATGCTCTTCCTGGACATGTGCATTCTTTTTTTAAAGTATGTTTTATTGATTATGCTATTACAGTTGTCCCATTTCCCCCCTTTACTCCCCTCCACCCTGTACATCCCCTCCCACCCACATTCCCCACCTTTAGTTCATGTCCATGGGTCAAGTTCTTTGGCTTCTACATTTCCTATGCTATTTTTAACCTCCCCCTGTCTATCTTCTACCTACCATTTATGCTTCTTATTTTCTGTACCTTCCCCTCTTTCTTCCCCTCCCACACCCCACTGATAACCCTCCATGTGATCTTCATTTCTGTGGTTCTGTTCTTGTTCTAGTTGTTTGCTTAGTTTGTTTTTGTTTTTGTTTTAGGTTTGGTTGTTAAAAACTGTGAATTTGTTGTCATCTTACTATTCATATTTTTTATCTTTTTTTTTTAAAGATTTTATTCATTTATTTTCAGAGAGAGGAGAAGGGAGGGAGAAAGAGCAATGTATAGTTGCCTCTCACATGGCCCTCATTGGGGACCTGTCCCGCAACCCAGGCATGTGCCCCGACTGGGAATCAAACTGGGACCCTCTGGTTCCCAGCCCACGCTCAATCTACTGAACTACACCAGCCTGGCGGGTTTTTTATCTTCTTTTTCTTAGATAAATCCTTTTAACATTTCATATAATAGGGGCTTGGTGATGATGAACTCTTTTAACTTGACCTTATCTGGAAGCACTTTATCTGCCCTTCCATTCTAAATGAAAGCTTTGCTGGAGAGAATAATCTTGGATGTAAGTCCTTGCCTTTCATGACTTGGAATACTTCTTTCCAGCCCATTCTTGCCAGTAAGGTTTCTTTTAAGAAATCAGCTGATAGTCTTATGGGAACTCCTTTGTAGGTAAATGTCTCCTTTTCTCTTGCTGCTTTTAAGATTCTCTCCTTATCTTTAATCTTGGGTTATGTAATTATGATGTGCTTTGGTGTGTTCTTCCTTGGGCCCAACTTCTTTGGGACTCTTTGAGCTTCCTGGACATCCTGGAAGTCTATTTCCTTTGCCAGATTGAGGAAGTTCTCCTTCATTATTTTTTCAAATAAGTTTTCAATTTGTTGCTCTTCCTCTTCTCCTTTGGTAGCCCTATGATTTGGATGTTGGAATGTTTAATGATGTCCTGGAGGTTCCTAAGCCTCTCCTCATTTTTTTGAATTCTTGTTTCTTCATTCCTTTTTGGTTGAATGTTTCTTTCTTCCTTCTGGTCCACACCGTTGATTTGAGTCTTGGTTTCCTGTACATTTTTCTTTATTTCACTTAGCAGAGCCTTCATTTTTTCATCTAATTTGTGACCATACTCAACAAATTCTGTGAGCATCCTGATTATCAGTGTTTTGAACTGTGCATCTGATAGGTTGGCTGTCTCTTCGTCGCTTAGTTGTATTTTTTCTGGAGCTTTGATCTGTTCTTTTGTTTGGGCCATTTTTTTGGTCTGGGAACACCTGTCACGTAGTAAGGGGCGGAGCCTTAGGTGTTCACCAGGGCAGGGTAACCCACGTAGTTGCGGTGTGAGGCTGTCTGTGGTGAAGGGGTCCGAGAGGGAACAATGGCGCTTGCTCTGCTCTCTGCCGGTTTTCTATCACTTCCCCCACTACTCACAATCAAATTGGGCCCTTCTGGTGCTGATTCCTGGGTAGGTGGGTTTGTGTACATTCTAGGACCCTGTGGGTCTCTCCAACAAACTCTCCTGTGAGGCTGGGAGTTACTCCCGCTGCCATCTCAACCCCTGCAGGTGTTTTCAATCAGAGGTTTGAGGGTTTATTTCCCTGCACTGGAACTCTGGGTTGTGTGGTCTGTCTCACTCCCCAGTTGTTCCTCCTGGTCTATCTGCACACAAATGTCGGACTGCCCAGTCTGCAATCTGCCATCTTGCCGTGTCTGCCAGCCTCAGCCTTTCTGTGAGTCCTCTCTGCCCATCTCCACCCCTCCTACCGGTCTGGATGAATGTTTCTTCTTTAACTCCTTGGTTGTTGGACTTTCATAGAGTTCGATTTTCTATCAGTTCTGGTTGTTTTTTGTTTTTAAATTTGTTGTTGTCCTTCTTTTGGTTGTGCAAGGAGGCACAGTGTGTCTACCTACACCTCCATCTTGGCCAGAAGTCTGAGACATGTGCATTCTTTAAGGGGAAAAGCTTTAGGACAAAGGAATAATATTTTTAAATGGTATTTCCAACCTTAATGAAAATCTGGGTTTGGCCCCTAGTGGGCAGGCAAAAAACTAGAACCAAGAGAAATGGGCCTTGCCCTGAAGCCAGTTCCACTTCTCAGAGCTCTAGGCAACAAAGGCCAGATGTGGCTTAGAACAATTACCAAAATCTCTCTGCTCGTTTCCAACGTGATCTTTTATTACTGTGTCTCTGACTCAGAAAGTGGACCCCCCTACCCAACAACCCCCGTCCAATTCCATACCCCTCCCCGAAATTCTGGTTCTGCTTAGGACCATCAAACTTGGTGTTTGTACTTTCCACTTAGTCTCTCAAATGATTTTGATCTAGACTTTCCTCTCCTTTGCAGGTCTTGCATTAGCCTTAACAATGCTGATGGAAAGCATGTACAATTGTAACCTAAGGTTGCTTGAAGAGTGTTGAATTGAAATGAAGCCTAAGGGGAATGATGTTTAAAGGTGAAAGGTCTTACTAGGAGGTATTGCCAAGCTGATAGCCGAGCTGGCGGCTCAGTGTGTCTCCAGTCTACGGGGATTGGAGAGGCAGTGCCAAATTCTGCATCTCAAATCTCTTTTGGTCTTTCCTCTATGTCTTGTTGACTCATTGTTTTTCTAGAGATGTGAATAATGTTAGCCAACTGTATGATTCAGCTCTTCCCATTTGGACTTACAGGACAGTTTTCTGAAGATATCGTATTTCATTTATGAAATATTGATTTTGTTAGTGTAATTGGAGTGTTCCCAAGTTTTCCAGGTTTCAGAGGTCATTCTTGTCTAGGACCAAAGTTGTGGGGTTTAAGTTCCCCTCTCCACCCTAAGATCTCACTCTTGCTTTGGACTGCTGCTCTACTCCTGCCAATCATCTTTCTCTCTTATAACATTTTTTTATGCTGCTTTTCTCTCCAAATCGCCGTGCACTCAAAATGTAGACATAGACTGCTTCCTTGATTCCCCAAAGCACGAGACCAGACTTAGTGTCTTAGTCAAATATGCAGGGTTGCAAGAGACAGACACTCAACTCAAACTGGTGTTGAAGAGTAATGACACCGTCAGTAAAAGAGAAAGTTCTAGCCCTGGCTGGTGTGGCTCAGTGGATTGAGCGAGGGCTGGGAACCAGAGGGTCCCGGTTTGATTCCCAGTCGGGCACATGCCTGGGTTGCGGGCCAGGTCCCCAGTGGGGGCCATGTGAGAGGCAACCGTACATTGCTGTTTCTCTCCCTCTCTGTCTCCCTCCCTTCCCCTCTCTCTAAAATAAATACATAAAAAATCTTAAAAAAAAAAGAAGAGAAAGTTCTGGCTTAGGTCATGAAAAATCCAGGGGCTGCATATGGTTCAAAGGTTCGTGGGATTCCAGGTTCAAACAGTATGATCAGAAGTTGGTTTCTCTTCATCTGTTACCCCTGGTTTCCTATCTTTTGGCTTCATTCTCAGGAAGGCTGTCTGGAGTGAGAAGGCACAAAATCTCTGGCTTATGTTTTTAGCACGTCAGCACACAGAACAGAAAAAAGGCATTACTATCCCAGTAAGTCTAGCAAATATCCCAGCATGGGGTTTTTTGAGCCTGGCTTGGGTTCCTAGCTTATTCTCTAGATTATCACTGTGACAAATGCTCTGAGAGTTGGGGGCTGAGGTGAAGAGGTTGGGAGTGAGGAATTAAACCCACCCAGTGCCTGGATGAGAGTGAGGGCGGGGTTACTCCTGAAGGAAAACAGCTTCATGTTACCAGAGGGTAAATGAACGCTGAGAAGTAAGAGAGAAGATGGAGAGAGATTTTATGTTGTGTGGCTTTAGCAAATTAAGTTATGTTTGTAGCACCGGCAAGTTCTATATCTATTTTTAGCTGACCATATCATGTTCCTTCATTTTCCAGCTTCGATTCCATGATCCATCATTATGATCAATCCCTTGAAAACATACTCAACCCTTTCGCCCTGTTCCCTCTGGTGTCCAACCTGCAGCCCATGGGCCACATGTGGATGGCTATGAATGCGGCCCAACACAAAGTCATAAATTTACTTAACACATTATGAGATTTTTTTGTGATTGAGTGTCACAATATATTTAATGTAAGACCACCAAAACTCTTCTTCCACTGTGGCTCACAGACACCAAAAGCTTGGACACCCCTGCCCTCTACTATAATTGGCTTGCAAATCTCCAAACCTGTTTAAACCGGACTCTCTGTTTACTCAGTGTCTGAACCCTAATAGGTGAACATGTATGAAAAAAAAAGTACAAACTAGGGGTGCCTCCCTTACTTAAAATTTATAGCCACAAATTCAAAATTCAACTACTCTGTAGTCATAATAAATTACTGTGCAGTAAATTTGTTGTTTCATTCTCCCCACTTTTTTTCTCTTCCCTCAAATGTCCAATATTTCTTTGCTTCTTCCCACAGATGACCTTGTTTGCTGTCAAAGTAAGTGCAATCAGCAGAGATTTAGCCTAATTTTTCCACTACCAGCTTTAACTTCTACTCTGTCTTAGGAGTATCTACTCTTTTATCCAAGGCTCCATCTTCCACTGGTTCACTGATTCAATCTGCCTTTTCCTGCCCAAGGACTTTGCTTCAATATTTATCCCCCCTCTTCAATAATGAATTTTTACCTCTCTCTTAGATTATTCTCCTTGGCATAAGCAAATACATTTTATTGTCTTTTTTTCAAAGGAAAACAAACAAAAAAATCTACCTTTGAATCTATATATTATCCCATTTTCCAAATCCCCTAGGTAATAAAATTAATTTATAGAGTTGTGTATTTTAAAGAGTAGTGTTGCAAACACTATGTAGTAACCACCCAATTTAAGAAATAAAACAGTATTGACTCAGTTGAATGTCTCTTAGAATCTTCCTCACTAGCCTTCCCTCCCTAGTCACCAGATTTCACGTCTCTCTAATCTAGTTAGATATTAGCTCCAGCTTAGTTCACTGAGATTGTCTTTGTCTAAGTCACCATTGACTTCCAGTGTGCTAAATTTGGCAGTCAGTTCTGTTTTTTTCTAAATCAACTTTTCAATCGCCTTTGATTCTGTTGACCCCAGCCACCAATTTTTGAAGTCTTGCTTCCCTTGGTTTCTATAACGTCATTTTAAATTATGTATTCAGAGTTGGAGAATGTTTCCTGTCCTGTCAGTTTATCAGTATCAGTATTTCTCTTTCCTAAAGCTATTTCCCGCTGCTGAATTGGTCTATTTTTTTCCCATCCTTGAACTGTTGGGCATCCCAGGACTTTTTTAACCTTCCCTCATCCCTATCTTTACCTGCTCTTTAAGTTATCTCATGGCTTCAGTATCATCCATAGTCTGATAAGTCTTTTTTTTTTAATGATGAGATTCTCTTTATTTTATTTTTTCATTCTTTTTTCAAATAATTTTTTATTGTTATTCTATTACAGTTGTCCAATTTCCCCCTCTTTGCCTTCCTCCACCCCCCCTACAGTCAATTGTCAAAACAGAATTTTCTGTCTTCCCCTAATCCCTGCCCAAACCACTCTTTCCTTCACTTTTGTCTCAGTAAATGGTACCTTCACTCACCCAGTTACCAGGCCTGAAAACAAGGAGTCGTCCTTGCTTCATCTGTTTTACTCATACTGCAGTCTCAGTCCACTTAACAAAATTCACCCTAACTCCAACCACTTGTCATACCACCATACCTGCTGCCCAAATCAAACCCACCACTGCTTACTTCAGTTACTGTACCAGCCTCTTAAGTGGTTTCCTGGGAACCGTTCACAGGTGCCTTACCTTTTGCCTCACAACACCTAGAACTATTAAAACCCTCCAGTGGCTTTCTACCCTTAAAATAAAATCTGAACTCTTTATTATGGATTTTAAGACCCTGTCCAGACTAAACCCTGCCCACTTCTCCAATCTCATCTCCTAACACTTTTGATTGTTCTCAAGATTAAATATGCATAAGGTCTTGAGATGCTACACACCATTCCCATCCCCACCCCATCTACTAGTTGACTCTCATGCAGGCCATCTTGGCCCACTATTATGATTTAGTAAATCTAGATGAGAGGACAGGAATGGACTCCCACTATGAAGAAGCTTTTTTTGAATTTCACACCTGCAAGATTTTTCACCCTGATAAATGTAAAGTTTACAGAAGCTCTGCAGGTAAAACTGTTATGTCCACCCCACCGACCCACCCATTATTAGCAAGTAGCATATCCCTCTATTTCATGGATATATACGATTCTCTATTTTTAATTTCTTCAAAACCCAGTGGTGAACACTTTGTGGGCTTTAGATACCAGGCTGAGAGGTGGCTAAGTCGGAATTTTGTCATATAATTAAAGAATCTTATTCTTTACATAGCAGGTTTGGTCTCAGTCAGGGCACCTGTGAGAGGCAGTCGATTGATGTTTCTCTCTCACATGGGTGTTTCACTCCCTCTTTCTCTCTCTTCCTTTCCCTCTTTCTAAAATGAAATAAATAAATATTTTTTAAAAGAATCTTATTCTTGCTCTGGCTGGTATAGCTCAGTGGATTGAGCACCAGCCTATGAACCAAGGGGTCACCGGTTTGATTCCCAGTCAGGGCACATGCCTGGGTTGCAGGCCAAGTGCCCAGTTGGGGGCACGGAGAGGCAACCGATCAGTGTTTCTTTCCCTCTCTTAAAAAAAAAAGAAGAATCTTATTCTTAACATTCTTTATTTGTTGATGGGCCTCATAGCAGAGCTAAGACTTCCCTTAGAAAAGAAGTTGGCCCTCAAGTAAAACAAAATATTTAGCAAACACTGCAATTCCTTTATGTTTGTAATCAAATTGCATTTCAGATTAGAATATACTTGACATCTTTACTTCCAGTGACTATGACTTGTTTGCATATGCTCTATTGGTTTGATTATTTATAATTCTCTTTCAACTTTGCAATTATATGGTCAATCAATTGTCATTTTTAAGAATACTGTTAACCCTACTCAGTTCTGTGGTCAAACAATGGATGGGCATTGGTGATATTTTATCTAAATGTTGCAGGAAGTAAATTTGTTGTATTCTAATTTCAAATTAATAACTTTTATACTTCATAGTAAGTTATGAAACACTTTAGAGTAATTCATTTTAAATATTGAAGGTTAGGGAGGATAAAATAAAATTTTCCTACATTAAGCAACATTCCCAACTCTTAATAATTTCCTCCTCTTTTCACCCAGAGGTAGTAAAATATTTATGTAAAGATTGTATTTTAGTAAATGTTGGTTTTATACAGCACTCTCTTTTGTGTTCAGAGGTGTTGAATACACTTGATATAAGCACAAGGTCAAATACATTTCTCCCATCTACAGTACATTGAATTATGGTTTACTCAGCTACTAAAATGATTACTCACTTTGGCAAACTACTGTGCGTTTCAGGGTTTCAGTTTTTTCTTCTATAAATTAAATGTTATTTTACACCAGGAGTCAGTAAACTACAACCAGCAGGCCATAGCCAACTGGTTCTTGTATAAGCTGTGACCTAAGAATGCTCTTTATGTTGTTACAAAGTTTGTTTTAGAAAAGAATATGCAGCTATGGCACATGGTCCACAAAACATAAAATCTTTTAATATTTATAAAATATCAAAATATTATAATACCAATCAAGGTGGTAAACAAATCTCACTTTAATAGTTAAGCTGCCTTGATCCTTTAAAGTTAATTCATTACAGCTTGGGGACATAAGTAAGTAAAGAAGTTGTATATTATACCTATCGGCTATCTTATTTTATGTGAAAAAATTTAACTTCCCCTTGTCAGATAAATTTTATTTTAGGGATAATGAGCATGTAAAAATAGTACCTTTGGATTTGAAATATCTAAAGAGTTTCTGAAAATAATTTATGCAAGTATTAAATAACAAATTGGCATATACTATTCTATTACTAAAATCACTGTATTTTATATATATTTTTCTCCATTTAGATAGAAGCAGATTTGGGATGTCCTGGAGGTAAAGCAAGAATTATTCATAAGGAATCTGATATCATTACTGCCTTTGCTATTAATGAAGTAAGTACATAGACATTTTTCTTTTCTTCAAGTATTAAGTATTCATATTTGGGGAATGTTTCCTATTCTGTCAGTATCAGTATTTTTCTCCCCAAAGCTATTTCCCACTCCTAAAATTGCAATCTGAATAATTTTTTTATTTTTTAAAATGATTATATTTAGTAATTTATTATTTTATTTTAAATATATAGCAGATGGAATAATGTTTTATTACTACCCAGAGAGAAGTATCAAGTATTTATATATATGATAGCCTTTAGAATTTTAGAAAATTCCAGACTAGTTGATTAAAATTACATTTCTGGGAAAAGTGGAAACTGAAATTAGATCAGCTATTAAATCTAGGTTTGGTATCATGGGCTTTTAGCACCAGTGATGTCATTTTAGACCCAGGGTTTTTTTCCTTTAACAATTGTGAGAATTATTGTATTTGAAAAGAATTATATACTATGATATGCTGTATAGGCATTAATAATTATTATTGTGTCCTTCTCCCTAAAGCAGAATTCCTGCTGTCAGTTTGGAAGAACTCTAGTCCTGGCTCCATTACACACAATGCTTTAATCATTCAGTCTTTATAAGCCTCATTAATTGATCTGCCTATCCCATGTGGTTATAGCCTAAATGAGATAGCATATTTTAGAAATTTAAAGGCGTTAAACACAAAATTTTTTTTTTTTTTTATATTTTATGTATTTATTTTTTAGAGAGAAGAGAAGGGAGGGAGAAAGAGAGGGAGAGAAACAGCAATGTATGGTTGCCTCTCACGTGGCCCTCACTGGGGACCTGGCCTGCAACCCAGGCATGCGTCCTTGCTGGGAATCGAACTGGGACCCTTTGGTTCCCAGCCTGCGCTCAATCCACTGAGCTACACCAGCCAGGGCTAAACACAAAATTTTAACTTCCACAGATGAAAGTCTTTTTTCAAGAAAGTGTTTTTGTTTTTTTAAAGATTTTATTTGTTTATTTAGAGAGAGGGGAAGTTGGGGAAAGGGAAGGATGACTTTTTACTTTGCAGGATGACACCCAACCCACTGAGCCAGGCTGGCCAAGGCTAAAAGAAAGTGTTTATGAGGCCATTGTTAGCAAAAAACAAAAACCAACCAAACAAAAACAGTCTTGGGCCATGGTGTCTAAACCACCAGTAGCAAGGCTAGGTGGAGAAGATAACACATCCGTCTCCCAGACTTTTGCGAGTGTTTTTATACATCAAATGCAGGGGGTGGGGGGGGGCGGTTGGGGGCAGGGGGAGATGTAAAGCATTCTCAAATGATTTTTATTAGCTATAGACAAGGAGTGTGGGAGAAGGTAAAGTGGGGCTAGTCCTGGGATAGGAGCAGACAGTCCACAAAGAAGTGTCAGCTCCCGTGGATTGGCTGTGGGCGGCAGATTGGAAAGTTCATGTGTGAAGAAGTGGAAGCTCCTGGAGCTCTCTGGGGTCTGGCTCTTCTCTCTTTTGGATAATTGAGGAAATAGCCACCTGAAATTAATCTGAAATACCTACAGACACACAGGAATGTGAGCAGTCTTTTGCCAGAGCTGGTCCACAGCTATCAACAGGCTAACTTTTCTGTCTCTTTCTCTCACTCTCTGGCTGCTGTCATTTTAATTTAGAACATCTCAGAATTTTTTTCTTGTCAAAGGTTTTGACTGGTCCAATTATTTAAAACTCATATCAATATTATACTTTAAGAACCCAAGCATCTCCCCCTCAACTCTAAACTCTGGTTCATGTGCCTTTCTCAAACTAGAGGCAGCTGGGCTGTTGGATTTGAATGAAGCCTTGGGTCCTATGGAATCATTTCTCAGAGGACTGCTATAAGGGCTGCTCCGCTGTGCACTAGCCCAGCTCCTAGAAATGTGTGTGGGGAAGCAGGGGTGAGGTTAGGAAGGGGCAGGAAAGTTACTTGGAAGATGCTTGCCTCTAGACATCTCTGTTGGGGACTCTTTGTTGGGGAGATTGGTTTAGCATTGTGAGAGTTTGGGGACTTCCTGGCCCCTAAGAGCCAAAAAAGGAGTTGTATAGCTGCCCCTGGGCTGGGAGACTACAAAGAGATAGGAAGCAGGAAGACTTCCTCCAGGTCCTTCAGCAGGGGCCTGGTGATCTGCTTATGTGTGTATCATTAGCCTCTCGGGAGTAAAAACCACTTTGCTTTCCATTATTGTTTCACTGCCATCATCTAGAGTACTCTAAAAAGCAGACTTGAACTTTTTAAGTAAATAACTAAGAAAAATAGCCACTAAGGTGCCCCCCAGACAGAGAAAAAAAGTTGAGTTAGGACAGATAGAATGCTCACCCAGCAAAATAGAACTGCCTGAGCAGCTTGCCCTCACCCTTATCAATGCATTACACGGTGCTATCCGGACTTCCAAATGCTAGTATCAACATTTCTTTGCCTGAGGGCTTTTTCTGACCACCCCCCGCCCCCCAGCCTGTCTTGCTGCCCATGTGGTAGACTGGGGTGCAGGCCCCAAGACTAGCCCTCAACCAATGGCAGATGAAAGTTAGTATATAAATACTCCATCTTCCTACCCCCTGGAATGAGGTAACTCTAAGGTGTGTTTTACGCTCTTTTCCAAAGTTCTCCAGCAGGATGAGCTCCAGTTGCTCACAGTGCTACCATTCTTGGTAATAATCCTTTCATTGGCTTTCTTCCTTTCCTTGACTTGCTTCCCTGCTTTGCTACCAACCTTTCCTGGGATCACCTCTCACAGAAACTACTTGTACTCAAATTCTTGTGTCAGGGGCTGCTTCTTAGGAAACCCCAAATAAACTTGTATTGTGCCAAGGGGGATTGAATAAAGCCAATGGATTCTCCAGCTTGTGCTCCCCTACTTGACTCCCAGAATACTTCCAGGTTGGCTTGTGTGAACAAAAAGGGGTATGTAATAAACTGATATGCTCAGAGGGCCACCTGGAAGGTCTGACAAGCTCAGTGACCAAAAGGAACCACACAGAGTGGTCCGATCATAAATTGCTAATTAGGCAGGTCATAGTGGGTAATCATGTCCCAGGCCTATAACTTCTTTAGCAAAGATCAATCTTTACCTTAAGTGAGTTTTGTCCATTGTTCTTATGCATCTAGGATGACATACCTTTAAAATCTCATAGTGATTTTCTTTTCCTACCCCTTAAATACACACCCGAGGACACCAGGGCACAAGACCACAGAACCCTTCATTGTTTTTTTTCCCCATATACCATCTCTGTGCTGTAAATGTTAATCGTGAACTATCCTGTACCTGTCAATGTAAGTGTATGTGTTTCTCTATTTCACCTTTCATCCAGTCCTAGAGATTTCCCTGCTGTACTTTCTCCTACCTCCTCAATGTACCACTGATGGATTTTATGCATCTTCCTTACATCTTCTCCTTTGAGTCTGATGTATAAAAGAAGCTTCAAATCTGCCATTCTTGGGAGCATTTGAGATCTTGCTCCCTGGCTATGTCCCCAGTTTGGCTCAAATAAACTCATAGAAATTCTCTACAGATTTGGACATTTCTTAAGTTTACAACTGGAGGATATTCTCTTTAAGGAATTTGGCCAACTGGAGAGAATGACCTACAGATACTAACGCCATGTGTTCCCAGCCAACAGCTCAGCCAGATCATCCTACAGTGAAGCTCTCAGGAAACTAGTCCCACCTACATGCTGGGAGCTTCCAATAACCTTTTATAGCACTTAACTCCAGTTTTTAGTTCCTTACTGTATGAATGAATGCAGATTATTTCAGAGAAAGTGTGGGTTCTGTTCCAGACCACTACAATAAAGTGAATATTGTAGTAAAGTGAACCATAATCTCTTTGCTGGTGCGGATGGTCTTGTCTTCAATGTGTAAAAAATGCAACATCTGTGAAGTGCAATAAAGCAAAATGCAATAAGAGAAAACAAGGTATGCCTGTAGGTGAGGACCACCAGAAAACCTCTAATATGATAAATGGAGATCAAATTAATAGCAGAACACAGCTGAGAGGAATATGAGACTTCAGGAAGAAGAAAACTTTTAAAAATGTATTAATATCCTCATCGGGATAAGAAACCTATGAAGCAAGGCTATGACACTACAACAAAGAGATCTGAAGAACAAAAGAGAACTCTAGAAAAGTAAAAACTCTATAGGTGGCTAGGAGATGAATTTGAGATAAAAAACAGATGGAAAGCAGGTGAGTAGAATAAATGGTAATTGGGCTTTAAAATAGATGGTAACATCTATTTGAACTCATCTCAAACAGATGGTTTGGGCTTGATCACACATCAGAAGCTGAAAAGATAGTAACCTGGTCATAACCGAACAAAATAAAATAAAACTTGGGCAGTTGTACAAGACAAAAATGGAGGCAGAGGTGCTTGATGTAAATGTGGGCGTTTGGACAGAAATTAAGAGACACGTTGGGAGATTAAATGGTACAATTAACTAAACTAGTGACCTAGCACTTGTGAGAACTCGTGGGTCTGATGTAAAAGGAGGAAGTAGTATCTCCAATGGATTGGATTCCATTAAGCAAGATGAGGAATGAATGAGGACTAGCAGACTGGGGTAGTGTTGAGTGTGTAGAGGTAGAATGCCGATTCTTGGGTCCAGGTTCGCTATGTGTCAGACACTGGGATAAAGTCCTTGTCTTCACCTTGGGAGCTTGGTGCCCGACGAGGGGCAGAGGTGAGCTATCACAAAAATAACTATTGTCTTCAGGAGTTTGTAAAGGACACTCAGCCCTTGGCCTAGAGGTGGTGGGGGAAGCGGTGTGCAGAATATTTTGATGACAGCAATCGTGAATGCACACTCGAGTAGAGCTGAATGCACCCGTGGGGTCTGCTTTGCCAAGTAGAAGCCTGCTCAATCACGAAGAAGACAAGCAGACTATGCCCAAGTCCCGTCCTTAGTCTCGGGGTCTAGAAGAAAGACCTAAGCCCTCTAGACTTCCTGGTAGTGCAACGAAAGCATGGCGCGCATGCGCATATCCACATCAAGGCTCCGTCTAAGGCGGCGGGAAGTTGGTTTTCTAATTAGCAATTGAGGAGCTTGAAGACGACTGGAGACGACGGCCAATAAGCAAACGTCTCATTGGCTTCCGCGCCCAGGCTCCCGATTCTCCAGCTTTCCATTGGGCCGTTCAAGTAGAACGGGGGCGTAACTGCCGGGGCTCCGCCCCGTACCTCGGCCCGGCCTCGGGGGTCCAGTGCTGAGGGTGTAGGACGGAAGTGAGCCGGTCTCACCCCTTCCCCCTCTCCTGCTGGTTAGCGCAGCCGCCGCTGCAGCCCGCTCTCCGGCCAGCCGGAGTCTCCGTGCCGTACTCTCGGTCCCCGGCGCGCGGAGCCGGGATGCACTGCTCCTGCTGTGGGTCCTCATCATGGAGACCAAACGGGTGGAGATTCCCGGCAGCGTCCTGGACGATCTCTGCAGGTACCGCGGCGCACCGCGCTGTCCGGGTCCCGTTTCGTTTCCTGCTCGTTTTCCCTTAGATTTGAGGACCGCGGAGGCCTCTCCGCCTCTTCCCCCCGCCCACATCCTTGTCCTCGCTTTCCGGTCCCGCCGCCGCTCCCTTTCCTTGGGGGACCCTTCTCTCGGACACCCCTCCTCTTTTTCCGCCACAGCCTCCCTGTGTCTCACTACCCCAGCCACGCGTTCGTGGAGTCCCGGAATTTCCTCATTTTCTTCATTCGCAGTTATTTTTGCTTTCCCTCGAGCGAAGCCGCCGCTCCGAAGCCCGGGTCGTTAGCGTTTTTTGGCTGCCCCTCCCCCTCGTCGCATTTTCGGCTTCTCAGACTTTTACAGACCGTCTCCCCCAGCTTCCCTCCGTCTCATTCCCCAATTCTGTTGAAAGACCACAAGGTTTTAAATCTTAGAATCCAGGTCCCCGGCACTCCTCAGGGAGCAGCTTTCAAACTTACGCGTTTCCCCGTGGCATTTTCTGTAAATTGCTCTAAAGAATTACTCTCCTGTTCAACCCAAAACTTATCATCGGAAGGGGAAAGCAAAGTCTAGAGCTGGTTTCCTTTTCATCTCTTAGTTATCCTTTTATTTTTGTGTATTATTTTTCACATCAAAATCAGTCTTTTTGGTAGTGGGGGAGGGGGAGAGAGCGAAAGGGAGAGAAACATCTATCGGTTTCTCCGGTCCGCGCTCCCGCTGGGCCGGAACCGCCTCGCGCGCGCGCGCGGCGGGGAATCCGCCCGCGACCTTTGCTTGGGGCGGGACGCCCAGCCCGTGGGCCACACCGGCCCCGGCGTGAAGGTCCTAACTAGAGGAAGTTCTTCACCTCGGGGTTTTCATGCTACTTATGCTTTCACAAGATGCTTGTCGTCAGTCTTACTTCTTGTTCACTCCGACAGCTTCGATACCAGACCGCCAGACGTGTAAAAGGAACTTAAAAATATATCCCCCCATCCCCGAAGAGAAATTTTGGTGCATTGCTACCCTGACTTGTCAGGTGTAAGTGGGTTGTGGAATAATTTAAATTACAAGTGAGTTAAAACTCATGCAATAACACCTTTTCAATTATCGTTACTGTATATATGTCTAAAAGCCTGACTTTTGATAGTTGTGCCACATTCACACTTTTTTAAACTTTTTTTTTTTTAAATATTTTATATATTTGTAGACAGAAGGGAATGGAGGGAGAAAGAGGTGGGGAGAAACATCACTGTGTGGTTGCCTCTCACATGGCCCTCACTGGGGACCTGGCCTGCAACCCAGGCATGTGCCCTGACTGGGAATCGAACCTTTGACCCTTTGGTTCTCAGCCCGCGCTCAGTCCACTGAGCTACCCCAGCCAGGGCACACTTTTTTTTTTTTTTTTAAATGAGAAAGAACTAATATTTATGGGATTACTCGTGGGTGCTAGGCACTGAGTCTTCCTTTACATATTTTATATAGTCCTCAAAACAACCCTATATGGTAGGTGCAGTTATTTCCATTTTCCTCTGACAGACTCACATTCATCCTATTTCAGAAAATCAAGATTTGAAATAGGCCTTTACAATGCTTGTGCTTGTCCTTTCACACCAGGTGTATGTAATGGGAAATCAAGCCTAATATTTTAAGCCTCACAAAAGAAAGCTATATGTAAATAAGTAAATAGAATAATTTTGCAACGACTAAGAATTAATGCCACTATTTCTTTGATGATGGTATGATTGTAATTTTTGAAATGTAGTAGATTCAGATGAACCACTTAGAAGGCACTTACTTCCTGTGATCCCAAATTTTGTACAAAAAAAAATTTTGATAATCTGTTGGTCTGTATGGATAAATGACTAGTAGAACATGTGTTAAAAGTGGGATTATGATTTTTAATTTTTATTCATGTTTTCAAGATTTTTTTAAAGGCTGTATTTTATAGTTAGAAAAAAGATAAAGATGAGAATTTGGAAAGGTGAGCAATAATCATGTGTGAACTAATAGCGATACAGGTTTATTTAGAAAAAGATGGGTAATCATACTTTTTTATAGGCATCTAAACTTACCTTCCTACTAGTATTGGATTTATTTTGTATATTGTGGAAGACTACATCATTTAAAGAAATAGCAACCACTATGAAAGCGATCAATTTTATATGTGGAACCTGTTTATCACAAAATGATTGTAAACACTATGTTAAACATCTCTTGAGTGTTAAGATTCTTACTTGGTTTTCCAGTGAGTGTTGTAAAAGCTATTTATTATACAAATCTTTTGGAATAGAGTAACATTTTTTTCCTTTAAGAATTTTCTTTTTGCAGTTATTATGTATTGGCTGTTTAAATGAGGATGATATGTGTTCTGAAGTTAGGGCTACCAACCCTGGCCATGTGGCTTGGTTGGTTAGAACCTCATCCCATTCACCAAAATGTTGCTTGTTCAATCCCCAGTTGGAGTGCGCACAGGAGGCAGCTGATAGATGTTTCTCTCTCCCGTTGATGTTTTTCTCTCAAAAAAAAAAAAAAAAAAAAAAATCCTGGGATCTGGCTGGTATGGCCCAGTGGATTGAGTGCGAGTTTATGAACCACAAAGGGTTGCCTGTTTGATTCCCAGTCAGGACACATGCCTGGGTTGTGGGCCAGGTCCCCAGTTGGGGGCATGCGAGAGACAACCACGCACTGATGTTTCTCTCCTTCTTTTTCTCCCTTCCCCTCTCTAAAAAATAAATAAATAAAATCTTAAAAAAAAATCCTTGGGTGAGGAGTAAAAAAATAGTAATGAAATTAGGACTAGGTAAACCAGTTTTTAAAACTTCAAATTTTGAAAACAGTGCTGTATTTGAGTTAATATTTGTAATATCTGTTGATTAAAGATTTTATTTATTTTTAGAGAGGGGGAAAGGGAGGGAGACAGAGAGGGAGGGAAACAGCAATGTATGGTTGCCTCTCACATGGCCCTCACTGGGGACCTGGCCTGCAACCCAGGCATATACCCTGACTGGGAATTGAACCGGTGACCCTTTGGTTCCCAGCCCACGCTCAGTCCACTGAGCTACACCAGTCATGGCTGATTACAGATTTTTAATGTTAACAATTTAGGCTTTTGATTATGGGCTTTTTCAGAAAGTTTTTTACACTTGGAATTTGTTTAATTTTTATGAAAATGAAGCTTAGGTTGAAAAAGGTTAATTTTTCTGCACTTTCTTGCTCTTTTAAGCACCTCTTGATTTATGAGTTTGGTCTTGACTCTTGTTTTCACTCCCTTTATATTTTCCCCATTTCTTCTTATTAGTATTTTAAGAGGGTTTTTTAAATTTGATTTTTGATAAAATATATATCCCTGCTCATCTTCCCTACTTCAGTTATTGACCATATAGTAATAAGTTTTGAAGAAAATGAAAACCTGAGATTGATTTTGATGTGAAAAATCAGAGCAAGACACTTAAATTTTCAAGATGTAACTTTGTAACCATTAGACTGCTTATAACCTAAGACAGCGAGTGTTATTTTTCAGATGGTTCAATGTGCAACATTTCATTTAGAGATACTGTGTAGCCATTAGAAATTCCTAAGAAACTTAGTAAACAGTAAACTGAGGGAAAATGTCTTGAAAAGTTGTATACAATCTACTGAGTGTGATGTAATACTTAGTCATTTAATACTTGTTTTTGAAAGAGATTTTTAAATATTTTGTGTGTGAGTGGATGCACAAGAGAAATGAAAGAATGAACCCCTGTGCAGTCAAAAATCCTCATAAAACTCCTCCTCCTGCATATAACTTGATTCCCCAAAACTTAACTACAAATAGCCACTGTTGTATTGGAAGCACTACTGATAACATAAACAGTTAACACATATTTTGCAAGTTGTATGTATTATATACAATAATCTTACAATAAAGTAAGCTGGAGGAAAGAAAATGTTAAGAAAATCATAAGGAAGGGAAAATATATTTGCTCTATTTATTTGGAAAAAAATCCACATGTAAGTGGACCTGTGCAGTTCAAACCTATGTTTTTCCAGGGTCAGCTGTACACCAGACCGATAACACTGGTTACTCTGGGTGGATTAGAATGAGAGGAGAGGAAGGGAAGGCTCTTGTCTAAAAATGTTCCAGTGAGCAAAAATTCTTTATAATAAAACATGTGTATATAAAAGAGGAAATTGGCACCATTGTTACGGTGATATTTGTCTTCGGTACACCCTGATTTTTAAAAAAAGATTTTACTTATTTCTATAGACGGGAAGGGAGGGAGAAAGAGGGAGAGAAACATCAGTGTGTGGTTGCCTGTCAAGCGCCCCCCCCGCCCCCCGACTGGGGAACCTGGCCTGCAACCAAGACATGTGTCCTGACTAGGAATTGAATCAGCGACCCTTTGGTGTATAGGCTGGTGCACAATCCACTGAGTCACACCAGCCAGGGCTGGTACACCATGATTTTTTATTTATTTTTTTGACCTTAAAAATTAAATGGTGAGGTTACTGTTAGAAAGATATTTTCTGGCAACAAATGTTGCTGTAATTTTGGTGATTGCGTAAGTTAATTAAATAATTTGTGCTCATCTTCAACTTGCTATTTTAGTGGTCAATTCTACTGAAACATTTTTATAGTAATTGCAGTCCTTGTTCTAATATTCTTTCTATTTGGGGAACATTGAAAAGATATTTTGAGATAAAGAGAAATTTTCCTATAACAAAGTATTGTGGAAAGCATTTTATTTATTACTATGTACATATACATATACACATACATACTTTTAAATCTAAAAACCGTTAAACATACACAGAATGTATTGAGTGATTTTCATGTATCAAAATTCCTTTTTTCTTTCAAAATTTCTTAAAGTCAGATTTTAACTATTAAGATGTACTAATGTGTAAGGTTTAAAAAAAAATCAATCAATACAGGAGAATTTATAAATGAAAAGCATTAGTCTCCTGACCTACTCCTTTCTATCCCAGTTCTGTTCTCCAGTGTGTTACCTGTTTTGTGTTGAATTCTGGTGAATACTTCAGTAGTTTAAAATATACTTGCACCAAATTTTTGTTTTATCAACTTTAGATTGAGGATTTAGTTTACTTTGGTACATATTAGGTGAGAATTTAGTTTACCACACATACTGTTGACCTTGGCCTACTTCCAACATATTTGTATCATTTTTAAATTGTTTCATTGGTTACCTTTGTGACTTTATATACTTAAAATTATACTTTTGATCTATGAACTTACAGTATCTCTTGAGTCTCTAATTGATAAGGTGAGGCAATTACTACCCTATCTTTTCTTCCATTTCTTTCTTACCCTTTTTCCTTCAGCTCCTTTCCAGGTGAACCTAAAATAAAAATTTAGGAAATGATAGTATTTACATTTCATTTTGTATCCGTATATGTCTGTTGTAGTTTTTACTATTTGTTGATTGCAAAAGCTCAGTAGTAATAAATAGCATTTGTTATATAGTATAACTATATATTTTTCACAGCAGAGGCAAGTCTTCAGTGGCTAGGACTTTGTTTCTTTTCCATCAGGATACCTTGTTTTGTTTTGTATCTTTTCAGTCAGTCATGTTACATTGGAAAGGATCTTGAAAGAGATTGTCTGAATGAATTGCCATTTAGGTTTTTTTGTTTTTGTTTCTTTTAAGAAAGATTATTCCTTGATTTCTTCTAGGTATTCTTGAAATCCTTTCTTTTTTGCATTGTCTTTCTGTTTTAATTTGGGTGTTTTGCTTCACATTTTGACTATGATTCTCTTGTGTATCTATCCCTCTTCTCCTATACATACAACGTTTTTTTCATTTTATTTTATTTTTTTTAATTTTATTTTTCAATTACAGTTTACATTCATTATTATTCTATACTAGTGTTAGATGTGCAGCATAGTGGTTAGACAATCATGTAAATATTCAGTTTTTATCTGTCTTTCTCCCCTGATCTCCTTTATTATGTCCTCAGTCACACCCTCAGTCATAACATCTATTCTGCAGAATGCTTTTTTCCTTGAAAGTACCCTCGTGAAGATCTCCACTCTCCTAGTTCAATCTGGACTTGCCAAACAACTGGTGTGTTGGAATTGCCTATCACAGCTCTCCCAGGTTGTCTCTGTTCTTTCTTGAATCTCGTGTTTATGCTATCTTGGTTTTCATTTTTGTTTTGCTGGTGCACATTTTAAAATAATTTCCTTTGAGGGGGTCATTAGGAAGTAAATGTTCTCAGTATTTTTATGACTAAAATGTGTTTCTCTTCTCACACGCATGCTGCCACTTGGTCCAGGGTCTACACTGTGAGTACCAAGGTTCTAGGAGATATCCTCAACATTGTCTTTTCAGGGCCAGTTTTTAATTTACTTAATTTTTTCTTTGTCACATTCCAGGTTTTCCTAAGATGTTGAGTGATTCTTGGTCGCCTTTTTATACTTAAGATGAGGCTGCAGGGGGGCTTATGGATATAGGCTTCTTCTGTTATGTGAGTAGATAAATAGCTGCCTTTTGTACTGGAGGACTCTTGAGAACCATTGTGTGGGAGTTTTGCTTTGAGGTGCCAGTACCCAATCTTATCTGTTAAAGTTAGAAAAGAGCCTCTGGTTTAGTTCCCCCTTCCCCCATTCTTTTGTAGGAAAAACTTCTGTCAAAGGAGTGAAAGATGTAGATATTCTTCTGTTACATAAATAGACCTTGCCATCCACCCATTCCCCCACTCCCCACCTTTAGTCCTATTTCTTATTCTCATCCTCCAGCTTACCTTTCTTCACTTGGTACTTTTCTGGGTTGGGATTGGATTTCTCTTTGTCTTAGGCTTTTTCTTACTACTTTTTAGGATCTTTTAAAAATTTATTTAAGTGGGAATTTCTAGTTAAAGATTTCTAGTTAAAGACTGAACGCAGACTGAAAGAGTAAAGTGTTTTGTTTTTTAACAAAAGCCACTAGGAAAGGACAAATGGGTGAAGAGATGAGCAACAACATTTGGAAACTGTAAAGCAGAAGGGAAAGTGGTATGTGATTTAGAAGACATGGTAGACCAGAATGAAGGACTACTGTAATAGTGTCAGTGTACTCCAGAATAAGAGAACACTGGAAAATGGCAGAAGTGAATTTATATATCCTGTATACATACTGAAAATCCTTGGCCCCTTTCCCCAGCTCAGCTTCCAAAATATGACCGTCCGGACTTTACTCTTCAGGTGGCAGATTAGAAGGTTCTTCCTCTCCAGTCATCTCACCAGCCCTATGAGGAAAGAACTAAAGATAGTGACTGCCATTGGAGGTTCCTCAATGAAATGACTAAGCCTGATCACCTTAAATGGTGCCTCATAGTTTGACAACCCTCCCAGATAGCTTTGTGTGGTCCGTCGCACTTGACTATGAAAATCAGATGTAAGCCTCTTAACATGAAAGGTAAAGCTTAAAACTAACAGGAAAAAAAAGCTACTGGGAAGATCTCAAACTATGCTGGTAGAAGAGAACTTAAAAAAACCATTTATCTCCTTAGAGATTTTTACAACCATGAAGTAACAAGATAATCTATAAAAGCATAATTTAAACAATCAAAAAGCATTTGGAAACTAAAAATATGAGAAGATACGAGAAGCAGGAATACAAACCTCAATAGATGGCTTATAAGGTAAGAGCATTTCCCAGAAAGCCAGGGAGGGGGGCAGCTTGAAATCAGAGAAAGGTAAAGAGTCATAAGAGGGTCAGTCCATGAGGTCCTTCAGCACTGAAGGAGTTTCCAAATAGGTAAAGCAATTGAATGGCTGTTGCAGTGGGTAAAAATAGATACTGAGAAATTTCAGAACACTGGGAACAGAAGGAAAAACTAAGAACTCTAGACCAGGAGTGTCCAACCTTTTGGTTTCTCTGGGCCACACATTAAATACACAGACACTAATGAAAACTGATGAACAAAAAAAAGGTCCGTGCATAATTTTCATGATATCGGCCACCACAGAGAAGCAAAACAGTCCTCACATAATAACCCTAATTATGCAGCGGCCCTTTTGATAATGTTTTAAAATCGTAGAGCAGGTCCCAAGTTTGTCATCATTAATATAGAAAATGTACATATCCAAGTAATAAAACTTAGTATACAACTTAGTAGTAAAACTAAGTAATGTTTTAAGTAAATTTACGATTTTGTGTTGGCCTGCATTCATTGCCATCCTGGGCTACGGGTTGGACATCCCTGATCTAGACGGAAAAATCAGGTCATACAAAGAATTAGGGATTGCAGTGGCTTCTTCAGTCTTTTTAACGTCAGAATTGGAGGCTGGCAGGAGAGAGCACTGTCTTCAGAATTCTGAAGGAAAGTGATCTTCAACCTAGTATTCTTTACCTGGCCAAATTATCAAGTGTGAGCATAGAGATGTTTTTAGATACGCAATATCTCAACAGGTTACAAGAAACATGAGATTTAATATAGGATAGAGGTGTGAGAACCACAGGATGGTAGTGAAAGGACAGCATAAGATAACACATATGTATCAGGTGTAAATGACAACCAGTTGAGATTGGTACAGATCAGAAGGCACAAGGATAGGTTTCAAAATGAAACTGATCCATCTGAATTCACATCTTGAGAAAAAAAAATTTAGCAAACTAGTGGAAGGCTGAATTAGTGACAAACAGAGAAAACAATGCATAGCAGTCACAAGGCCTTTATTAATTGTGGGGAGAACAAAGGATTGTGCAGTAAGGGAAAAATAGTCATAGCTTACCACACGGCTTAGTTGTGAATTGCATTTACAGTCATAGTAATGTGAAGACTGAATGCTAATCTAACACTGGATATCAACTGGGAGTGATTTTGTTTTCTTTAATATCTGGAGGTGTTTTTGGTTGTCACAGCTTGGTGGGGAGTGCTATTGATAGCTAATAGGTAGAGGCTAGGGATGTCACTGAACATTCTGTAGTACAGAGGACAGCTCCTTTCAACATAAAAATATCTGCTTCAGAATGTCAGTTGTGCTGAAGTTGACAAACTAACAAAACTATCGTATAATTTTAGTGGGAGGACAGATGAGAAGGGTGTGTAGAATGTGAGTGGAAATAGTTATTTCCTCATCTTCCATTATGGAAACAGAAAATGAAAAAATAAACTGAAAAATAAATAGCACACAGGTTTGTTTTTGTTTTTAGCGTGGAGGTAAGGAATTTAAATAAAATCAGATAAAACAAAGCTAGTTTTTGCGGTGCTGTTTTTCCTGTACACATGTGCACCACCTAGTGGCCCGTCTGAGATTTGGGCAGTGGTCTATCTTGTCTTATGCAGGTTGGGGTTAAAGTTGAGTCCATAAAAAATCTCATGGGGCCATTTTCTTTAATTCTTTCTCCTCTGCTATCTCTCTGGTACTTATCAATTCCTTGGATCCCCCCTATTTGGTCCTGTGGTCAAAAAGACACTCTGCCACACACTTGATGTGTCTCTCCCATGTCTGAGACCCAAGTGACTGGAGGATAAAAGGAGAAAAGCAGTGCAAGTTTACTCTCTTGGGGCCATGCAGCTCTTGCCATCTCAGATGAAGATTCCTGCCCGTCAGTTTTAGACTCTCTGAGTCTCTGTTACAGCCCCTTTTGCTGTCACCTTTGTGACCATGATTACATTGTTTTCGGGGTTGGAACATGAAAGAATGGAGGAAAAAAGGGGGGAATTTCCCCTACTGTCTCCAAGCATTAGGAGACCCTTTTAGATTCCTTTCTTAATCCTTGAGGCAGAACTAGAGGGCTTCTGGACTTCTCTGTCCCTGCTGGTGCCCTCCAACCCCCAATCCAGCCAGGGGATACTAGAGGGAGGAAAATGGTAAATTCACTTTGAATATTGGCACTTTTCTCTAATCTTCCTGTTAATAATTACTTTGCACAGTTCTCAAATAGCTGCTCCACGCATTTTGTCCAGATTTTTTTAGCTGCATTTTATGGGAGGGACAAAGTGGAGTGTGCTTGCTCCATATTATCAGGAATAGAAACCTATGTAAACATTTAAAAGATAAATTATAACTCTTGGTTTGTCACCGTCAATATATGTCAAACAGTTTGCTAGATTATGGGAACAAAAACATGCAACGGTGTTGTACATTTTCCTAGTGTGCTAATTTGTAGGGGTTTGTAGACAAGAGTAAAAATTAGATAATTGTTGTAATGGAGTGGGAGTCTGAGATAGTGTATAATCTTAGAGTGATATAAAAGGTTGTGCAGGAGAGCAGTGACCAGATCTCATATACCATGTGGAAGAGTTCAGATTTTATATCTTAGATAATGCCATCAGGATTGTATAATACACATTTTGTTCTTAGTGTACGTGCAGTTTAAGAACCACTTCCACATAGTTTTTTCATATTGAAATGTAGATTGTTGTACGTACTTGTCCTATCATTTACTTATTACTTTCCCTATCAGAATGTTACATTACTTTTATAATTTAAAAGTATTTTCTGAAATTTGATTTGAATCTTGGAACCAGCCAATAACATGTAAGCACTACGAGTAGTGAATAATGTAATATAACTGGGCAATAATGTTTTTTGGGGGCCAAGGTGGTGCTGCTGTTTTTAATTTTGAAAAATGAGTAAAGAACCAACAGATTTCTTTTATGTAGTTCAATCTGTTTTCTAAGGTCTCCAGAACAAAGGAATATCAAAAATACTGTGCAGTGGACCCTGGCTGGCATGTTTCAATTGGTTGGATATTGTCCCTCAAACTGAAAGGTCGCTGGTTTGATTCCTGGTCAGGGCCCAAGTCTTGGTTGTGGGTTTGGTTTCCAGGCAGGGCGCATATGGAGGGCAACTAGTTGATGTTTCTCCCTCCCATCAATGTTTCTCTCCTTCCCTTCCCCTCTCTAAAATGAAAAAGAAAAAATACTGTGCTGTGGAAGAAGCAGTTTGTGGTTGCTTAATGAATGCTGTAAATCACAATCACTTAGATTTATAAATTCTGTTTGGTGCACAAAAAGGTTCATTATTTTTTTTTATTTTTAATTAATTTATTTTTTAGAGGAGTAGGGAGGGAGAAAGAGGGAGAGAAACATTAGTGTGTGAGAGAAACAGTGATCTGTTGCCTCTCGCACACTTGGGACTGGTCTGCAACCCAGGCAAGTGCCCTGACTAGGAATTGAACCAGCGACCTTTTGCTTTGCAGGATGATGCTCAACCAACTAAGCCATGCAGGTCAGGGCCAAGGTTCATTATCTTAATCAAATATATACATATACTCTGTAAAATAAATATTTCCTCTTCCCCAAATGTGCTTGGAAAAGATAATTTAGGATTTTTGAAAGTGAGTATATATGAAAGTTAGTTTGAGCTCAGATTCTGCAGATAAGGCTCTTTGGGAAGTTTATAGTCTATGAATGAGAAACTGTAATGATTTCTTTAATTTTTCTTTTTTTTAAAGATTTATTTATTTATTTATTTTCAGAGAGCGGAGAAGGGAGGGAGAAAGAACAATGTATGGTTGCCTCTCACATGGTCCTCACTGGGGACCTGGCCCGCAACCCAGGCATGGTGCCCTGACTGGGAATCGAACCGGGGACCCTGTGGTTCCCAGCCCATGCTCAATCCACTGAGCTACACCAGCCAGGGTTGATTTCTTTAATATTTTTAAAAAATACTTTAAATGTGAAGATTAAGCAGCTATCTAACAGCTTTCCTGTTTGATTTCATGAATATATTTGCATATATTTTTAGAATATGTTATCAGACACAGGAGGAAATTCTAGTGAAAGTTGTCTTACTCGCCTTTAGTTCATTGTTAGTGAGCTCTCTTAAGTTTATCTCTGTATTTGTGGACAGAGGGTAAATGGCCTCTTAAAAAAATTCTGAGATATCTTTTATTTTTTGTTTCTTTTCCAGACTCATATTCTCTGTAGTAATTTCTCCAAATTTTAATTTTGCTTTTGTGATCAGCATTGTGCTCTTGGTCCCTTTTCTCTGGTGGTGGGTCAGGGATGAAGCAATTAAGTAGGTTAAAATAAATTGTTATGGTTTGTAAATAATTTGTATTTGTTTTTGTTTTGGACAGCCGATTTATTTTGCATATTCCCAGCGAGGAAAGAGACAATGCTATCCGAGTGTGTTTTCAGATTGAACTTGCCCATTGGTTTTACTTGGATTTCTACATGCAGAACACACCAGGATTACCTCAGTGTGGGATAAGAGACTTTGCTAAAGCTGATATCCTTTTTATTACTGTAATGGTTGTTTTTCATTCTTGTTAGTAAAATATGTTAGCAAAAATTTTCTTCTGCTTGTCCTTGAGATTTATTATCTATTTGATTAAACATACTTGATTTCTAAAAATTGTCAAATACAAATAGTAAACACAATTCAGTAGTATTCTTGTTTTTATGTAGAGGGCCCCTTGAAGTGTACACTAATGACTAGAATTAAATTTGATTTTCTTTTTTTTCTCCAGAGATAGCTAACCTTTTCTAGAACTAATTGTTTATTTCCTTCCTGCTGTTTGATTTAACCAGATGATCTTTATTTAATCAGATTACTACCTTTATGGGATAGAAATTCTTAAATAATTATCGAATACTTAGCTGTGTTCAAAGCAGTGTTTTTGGTTCTCTGGCAAATAACAAAGAAGTCCTTGCCTTTAAAGAAGCTTCCCCCCCTCCCCATTTACAGATAAGATAGAAACTTATTATAATTTATTAGTTATAAAATGTTCACGTGAATATTTAAGATTTTAAAGGAACCTATGTCACAAGGCAAAGATTTGGTGAATTGCTAATGATTCTGATATTAAGTATGTTTAGAATTTTGAAAAGAGATGGAAAGATTTTAAACAAATTCATATTTTTAAGGGAATTTGGGATTTTTAAAATAGGAGTGGAGAATATGTTTCAGGTAACAAAAATGGACTGAGTAAAATTGGAGAGTTGGAATGAAGTAAGGGATATCTTAAATTAATTTGTATTGAGCAGAAGGTTCTTATGGGGACATAATAGAAGATATGAATGTAAAGTATGTAGGGGGATTGATGGGTTCTTAAGTCTTGAGCCACAGCGGTTTGATTTTTTTATTCTGTAGGTCATTGTTTTTAACCATAAATTATGTTCAAATGGAATTGTACCCCACAAGTTCACTGTACCACACTAGCGTTGGAGTAGGCATAGGTGACCTAGAATAAGCCCCATGAAATAAGAAACCCTGTAGGGCTCTGCAGAAAATGGATGACACAGTTTGTTATAGATAACTATTAACCATAGAAAGTTTTTGAGCAGAGCTAAAGCATATTACTGAAACTATTTGAAAATGGTATTCAGAAAGTGCAAGGCATTGTGCAGTGAACAAGGTAGATTCAATACCTGTCTTCAAGAAGATGAGAGGGAGACAGGAAAGGAAATGATTACAGTGCAGCATGATTAAGTTACGATGGGGTAGTAAAGGGCTCAGTGGGGACAGAGGAGAGGAATACTCAGCCCAGACTTGGAGCTAGCTAACAGTTTTCTTCAGAGGGGAAGTGGTTTGTGGGATAAAGATCATATGAAAAGGTGAAAAAAGTTAATGTCATTGGATTTTAGAGTAAATGGTGTGGGATAAGAGATGATGCCAAAGAATAAGTTAGGGTTAAAGCAAAGCATGTAAGGGCAATAAAGATACATAAGAGTAATAGACTATAGGAAATTTTTTAAAAATTAAACTTTTTATTGTAGGAAAAAAATTTCAGCTTATAGAGAAGTTAAAATAACAATACACTGCTGTCATACTTTTTAAAAAAGATTTTACTCATTTATTAGAAAGAGGGATCGAGAAACATTGATGTGAGAGAGAAACGCCCTGACCGGGGACTAAACATGCAGCCCAGGCACGTGCCCTGACTGGGAATGCAACCATTGCCCTTCCTGTTGTGGGACCATGCCCAGCCAACTGAGCCACACTGGTCAGGGACATACCTTTCTCACATACTCACCTATTGTTAATGTTTTGCCATATTTGTGTTTTTGTTTTTTTTCTCTCCACGGGTGTTTTGAAAGATTGCTCTGGAACAGTGAGAATGAATTGGAGGAAGGCAAGATGCTATTTCACTACTTTATAAATTAGAAGTGGAAACCTGTGATAGAAGTGAATAAGAGAAGTCAAATTTGAATGATATTTAGGAGGTAAAATTAGTATTAACTTGGATATCCGAGGAGAGGTGGAAGAAAGAATCAAGGATGGTACTCAAGTTTTTGGTTTGAGCAGTTGAGTGGTTGGGTGTGCGGTTCCGTTTGTAGAAAAATAAAGGAGGGGAAATTTTGTAGGGGGAATGATGGGCTTAGTTATGGACAAGTTGGTTTGTGGTTCCTGTGGGATGTTGAAGTAGACTGTATAGAATAAAAATGATTAGCATGAATTCTGGAAGCAGATTCCTTAGGTTAGCATTACTAGTCATGCAGCCTTGGACAAATTGTGGTACTCTCCTATTCCTGTTTTCTTTTATGTAAATTATTCATGGTTTTAGGATTTTCAGTAAGCACTGAGCAATGTAGGTATAGATTAGGTATCCTGGATTTGTTCCTGGGTTGTGTTTTGCCAGGGAGCTATATTTAGAGAACAGTGGGGTAAAGGATTTTTGGTTATTGCTAAGAGATTGATTAAAGCGATGGACCAGTGATGGACCACGCTGTTTAGGGAAGAAAAATAAAAGTTGGAGGGTGCTAATACAGAGAAAGGAAAACAGGCAAAGGTTGTTGTAGAATAGCCGTATAGTGTGAGTAATTAAAAGAATGCTGTAAAAAATTATGGTCAAGATGTTTTATTTTAATCAAACTGCCAGAATAGTTCTAGTGATGGCAAGGTCCAGAATGTTGCTGTGGGAATTGGTCCTGGAAATGGAATGGATGGGAAGGACACGGAATATTAAGAAACAGATAAGTTGTCCGCTGGGAAATTAATATCATCTAAGATAATGGTGAGATGATTGATTATACCTAAAGCAGATTTTTCCTACTTTTGCAAAGAAAAAGTTAGAAAAATAATATTAAAAAATCACTGAATTGTTAAAAAGAGAGAGAAAAACGTATATAATACAAGTGGATGTGCTTCAAATTCTTACATTCTTTTTCTAATCCATGTAGCCTTTCTTTCTCTTAGAATTACTTTGTAAGGCTCACTACTCCAGATTTAAGACGCAAAATAATTCGGTTTGGGAGTCAGACAGTAGTCAAGTAAGAATTTTGTAAAAATTAGAAATGATAATAATTCATATCCATGGTATGGAGTTTGGAGTATGGTATGTTATAGAGTTTTCAAATTAAATACATTATCTCATTAAGTAAAAATGGCATTTAAAAAATTTTCACTCCCATGTTTGAATTCAATTGCTTTTATTTACTATTAAGTATGAAGGAGAATTGAAGAGTTGTCAGTGGGGAAAATGATGTAATTTTGGATTGGGTTCTGTTAATTGCTAATTCTGTGAACTTGAGCCAAGTATGTAACAGGTTCTTTTCAATGTTAATTTCAACTGTATTGTGAACTGTAGTTGGCTGGTTCATTCAACTCACTTATTTTGTGTGGTTCTGGGGTAGAAAAACAAGGATAAATAAAGTGTAGTTTCCAAAGTTAAGTCAGTTGATATACTTTCTTTTGCTAAACCTTTCTTTTTTTGTTACTCTTTTTAAAGAAATTGTTTAATGCATAGGAAAATAAGATAATACTGCTTTGTGGAGACACTGATGGACCTTGAAATTACTAGGAATTTGTAGGGAGAAGGAAGAGAAAGAAAAAAACTGGATAAGTATCTGGTCTCTGAACTATTGGACATTATCTCTGTTCTTAGGGTATTTTTCTGTGTTTTTCTCTATGGTTAAATTTTTAATGGAATAAATTCATTTATTTAAAATTTATACTATCTGTGATGACTTTAAAACATTAGGGATTTTAGTGAACATAGAGCCAGACTTTTATTGGAAAAATAACTTTCAGAATCTTAGCAAGCCCATGTAAAAACCATATAGGGCTTCATGAAATGGTTAATGTTGTGTCCAAACTTTATCCTTTATCCTTTTGTTTCCTTCCCAAATGAAGGCATGGAATAATTATATTGAGATTAACCTACTGCCTGTCTTTTAATTACAAGGTTGTCATAGATGATTGACTTCTTTGGGCTCTTTGGGGGCCTCTTTAGTTACTGTAACAGTAAAACCAATACAAATTTTTAAATACAAAACTGTAGAACTCAAAATTTATTTCATAACATGAATTTATTGTGACATTTTTGTTCAAATCAAACAACCAGTCACAGTATGAATATAATACTGGCTTCTTTGAGAGTGTTTTGATATGCTGTAAGTACCAGTTTTTCCACCACTTTTCTTTCCTTTATTTGTTATGAAACCTTTTTACATTATGTTAGTATATCATTTGACCTTTATTCATCATTTGTATATTATATTTCTTATCTTTTTGGTCCTCAAAGCAGTTAAATAGTAGTACCAATATGATCTCTGAAATCAGGTGATAGTACTTGATGTATGTGATCATCCAAAATGATGGAAAATATGCATGTTTCCAAATTAACATTAAAATGAAAACAAAAATATAGAAATTTTCATAGGACTTGAGGACCCTTAAGAAACACTACTATAAATAATACTGGGGTGGCTAAAAAGTCTATTTAGTTTTTTCCGTATAATGAAAGATACATTTTTCATTTTCACCAATAAATTTATGTGGATATTTTGAGTATGTCACCTATCTCCCACATGATATAATGTTGATTGTTCTCAGTTAGTATCTCGATTTGATTGATACCAAATTCAACTGGTCTAACCAACCATGGAGCATTGTCCAGTGAGAACTCTCCAGTACAGAACTTCACAAACTACTTTTGACACAATCAGTCACAGCACTTTCTCCATACACGGCACAAATCTTTTTTTGCCTTTTAGTTGCATTTTTACCTTTCTTGAAATACTAAAGCATAATATGGTGAAAATGTTGCATATTTTCTTCCATCTTCCATATTGAAATGGCTATACTGAAATCCACCAATTTTGATTAAGTTTTTTAAAAATGCATGCTGATATGACAGCTGTCAAAATACAATCTAACAATTGTTTTGAATGAAGTTAAAGACAACTAAGTGCTACTAGAGCCATCTTACGGAAAAAAACAAATGAACTTTTTTGGCCAACCCAGTAATTTTCCCCTCACTTTTCATGGTAACAGTGTTACAGTGATGAGGCATTTGACGGCATGGAGTATTGGAAGCCTGAGCATATACAGGGTGGGGCAAAAGTGGATTTACAGGTGTTGGTATGGGAAATAATACAATAATTAATAAAAATATAAGAATAAACTTCGTGTTTTGTGTACTCAAACTGTAAATCTATTTTTGCCCTACCCTGTACTTTACAGATTTAGGCTTTATTTACTTTTTTTTTTTTTAAATTATTTTACTCTGCCTAGTTTTGGGAAGGGAACATGCCCAGTTTCTTTTGAAATAGGCTATATTTCCATTAATACCCAGACTTATTTTTCCCTATAATCCTTACTAAATGTTCATCTTAAACTGGTTTTTTAATTGTAAAAGCAATACATATACATGGTAAAGATACAACGTGTAGAGTGGTATATACTTCATTCCTGGTTCTCCTTCCCACAGTTAACCACTTTAACTTGTTATGACAGTTTCTAGCTCTAATCAGTATGTGTACTGTATTTGTTTCTTGCTAGTTATTATAGTATCTGTTGACTCCTGATATGATGAATTGGATCCACTTAATGAGATGTATTTAAGGTGTTCATGTGGTCCTGCATTTATTTGTGTTAACTTAGGGATCCCGGACTATGAGTATCCAAAGCTTACTTAATTAGTGTCTAGACTAAATGCAGGAGTTAGCAGTAATGTGTTCAAGAAAAAAATGTGAAAAAACAAAAGCAAGAGTATTTAAATTTAAGCAAAGTGAAAATTTGAGTAATTTCATAGGAAATACACAGTTGATTTAAATAGGTCTCTTTCTGTAGATAAATGCTCTCAAGCTGTATTAAGGGAGCAAATAATTTCCTTAACACTATGTATACTCTTCAGTCATTGCCCATTTTTGCTGCCTCAAGGTGAAGATGTGGAAAAAGTTTTGGATGAATGGAAGGAGTATAAAATGGGAGTACCAACATATGGTGCAATTATTCTTGATGAGACACTTGAAAATGTGAGTGTAATAAAATAAAACGTTTTTAGTAAAATGGTGACCAGATGTGTTATTTCTATAAATGTTCTAAATTGAGGTTTTAAAGTATACTAGATTTTTAGCGTTGTATGAAAGGAGAGAAGGTTAGTATACTAGATTTTTAATGCTAAAAGGCCAAATTTTGCAAGTTTTGTCTGCATTCTGTGTCTTAATATTTTATACTTGTTACAGTATGGCTTTTTGAAAAGAAGTGCCCCTTGTTTGAAGAAATACTTTAAAATGGGCAGAATGCCTTTCTTCACGCTAGTAGTATATTCAGACTCATGGAAGATGATTAAACCAAGTACTGTATCAAATTACTGGTGATAACAGTTACCTGAAATAAGGAGAAGAAACACCTTTGACTTTTAGAAAGGAGCGTGGGGAAGCAAGACAAGTTTTATTTTGATTTCTGCTTGTTTTGTAGGTACTACTGGTTCAGGGGTACCTAGCAAAATCAGGCTGGGGATTTCCAAAAGGAAAAGTAAATAAAGAAGAAGCTCCTCATGATTGTGCTGCTAGAGAGGTGAGTTATAACTCTTGCTGCTGCTACTTTTTTTTTTTTTTTTTTTAATCCTCACCCGAGCTCATGTTTAATTGAATTTAGGTAGAGAAGGAGGGAGGGTGAGAAACATCCACGTCAGAGAGAAACATCAATCAAACAGCGATTGGTTGCCTGTCAAAATATGCCACGACTAGGGGCACTGAACCTGCAACCTAGGCATGCGCCCTGACTGGGAATCAAACCTGCAGCCTTTCCATTTACAGGATGATGCTTTAACCAACTGAGCCACACTGACCAGGGCATAACTGTTACTTCTTTTGTTCACATCTGTTTCTCATTTATTCTTTCCTTGTTTTTATTTTCTTTGTCTATTTTTTATTTTCATTGTCTACTTTTTATTGTATTGTCTCTTTAACTCTTTTTGTCAGGGGGAGAGAGGAGGATATCTTCTCCACCTCTTGTTTTAGAATTGGATTTGCAGTTGGTAAAACATTTTGGTTATTATAACTCTTGTTTTATGTTTATAGTCTTGGCTTCCATACAAGGCACAATTTGAGCTTTTCTAAGAAGTTGACATTTGTTGCTCAAAACCACTCTATCTAGCTTCCCACTACCAATAGGATGAAGTTTAATTCTTTAAGTATTGAAACTCCTCCAGTTACCCCAACATAGAACTTAGCCTTCCTATGTTTATCTTTATTTGCAGTCAAAAGGATTTATTCTTTGTCTCTTGAATTTGACTGGTTTGTCTCAGCCTAAACTTTTGCTCATGTTATTTCCCTGCCTGGAAACTTCTATCTTCTTCCTGACTTTTCAAATCCTGTCTAGGTCCTTTTCTAGATCCAGCTCAATTTATCCTTTTTTCCTAAAGGACTGTCACCAACTAGCTCTGTACACAGGGCCTGAGTTTCTCATTTATATGATGAGGTTTAGAGTGGATAATTTCTAAAGTTTATTTCTACTTAAAATTCTGTTTTTAAATCTAACCTGTGAGCCCTATGCCACAGCAATCTCTGAACTATAATAGCAGTTATTGTCTTTATCATTTGTTTGGCATTGATTATATAGTACTTTGTGATAGATTGTAGACTTTGTTCTTATTTGTCAGTTCCTTATCATTTATCATTATTATTATTTTTGAATCAGTATTTTTGTGCAGCAATGTTCACATCTTGGTTTAAGTTTGGGTGTAATTATTAAGTGAGAGATAATAGTTAAATTTTTTATAAACCACTAGTTATTATCATATAAAAATTGGTGGTTATTTACTTTGGAGTAGAATGTGACAATTAAAAATGTGGCATTTTAAATTCAGTATGGAACAGCTTATTTAAGCAAGTATTTGCAACAGCTTGTAGACGAAGCCATTGTATACAAGTCAGTGGAAGTTTATGTACACCTTAAAACTGAAGGCTGTTAAGGGAGCAGGTGAGGAATTGCCACATTCTTTAAGAGCTTTCCCTTTTGTGTCTGTAGACGCGTGTGTGTGTGTGTGTGTGTGTTATGTGCTTTTTCAGTTCGCTATGACTCCTGGTGATCCTTTGAATGAGTGTCCACAATGTCCTGTCCTCAGCAGCCCTGCTCAGCTCCTAGAGACTCAGGCATAGGGCTTCTTTTATAGAGTCAGTCCATCTCATGTTTGGTCTTCATCTTTTCCTTCCCTTCTCTTCCTAGCATTATTGTCTTTTCCTAAGAATCCTGCCTTCTCATGATGGCAGAAGATGAAATGGAACAGTTGTAAAGTCTTCCTTTTATGTCGTTAAACATAAGGAAGGACAAAATAGGAACCATAGATAGCATTCTACTTACAGGAATTGGTCTGTAGTCCTGTACATGGAGTTAGACTTGTCCTATGGCAGAGACAGTTGTCTAGGTTCAGAAAAAACATTGCATTAACTGGAATAACACATTTAGGCTAATTGGAATGAGATCAGTTGTCTCTGTAATTGGGTCTTCTTGGAGGAGCTTGGGGGAAACTAGATACCTACACTTGCAAAACTGAAGTACTGGGACTCTAGGGGTCTATCTGCATCTATCTAGAACCCTGTATCTGAATCAGGATGATGCAGAAGTAGGATATTTGGGTTAAGAGAGAGAGGCAATTAACCTGTAAACCGAGGCACCCATTTTTCACTTTGTTTAGTTTATTTGTCCTCTACTGTGGGATACTAACATAAAAGATTGTCCTGTTCATGTGGTGTTAATTTCAGTAACGACTATAAATTACCAAAATTTGTAACAAGTAAAGTTTATTCTTAGGACATGGGGAGTTGGAGAGTGGATTGTGGATGATAGGATCTAAAGAGAGTCTTGTGGGGAGGGATCCAACCGTTATGGCAGATTATCTGTATTTTATAGGTGAAGAGCTGAAACAGCAGTTTATGACCATGTCCAAGGTCACACAGTAAGCAGCAAAACAGGGATGTAAAACCCTGGAGTTGGGCTATGGGGTCAGTGTTGTTGACTACTACAATTTAGGCAGTCAAGGAATATTTGTTAAAAAGGTGAGCATTTCTAAATACACCTTGATGAAGGTGGAAGGAATTTGTGATTTCTAAGTGTATCTGTGTTCTAATAAAATTTATGTTTCTGATTTGGATCAGTATGAAATTTTTTTGTTTGTTTTTGTGTTAGAGTTTTTATCTTGTTCTGAGGAGCTATAGTCCTTTCGGGGAAAATTTTTTTCCTTTGATAATAAGAATTTATCCTAACTTTTCTGAACTAAGTAACATCCTCTTTTTTTTAAGATTTTATTTATTTATTTTCAGAGAGAGGAGAAGGGAGGGAGAAAGAGCAATGTATGGTTGCCTCTCACATGGTCCTCATTGTGGACCTGGCCCACAACCCAGGCATGTGCCCCGACCGGGAATCGAACCGGGACCCTCTGGTTCCCAGCCCGCGCTCAATCCACTGAGCCACACCAGCCGGGCAAGTAACATCCTCTTTTAGCTTAATAAAGGACCTTGCCAGAAAAGGCTTGGCTTTAATTTATATAAATTTTGGATTAGAATTTTTAAAGGCAAGTCTTTTGACATTTAGTCTTGATATTTAAATGACTACCTTTGTCACAAAGAGAAAAGTTTTGGTATAAAGGTAGAGTATTGCTTGCCGTATTAGTCTACTCAGGTTGCCTTAACAAAATACCACAGACTGGGTGACTTAAAGAACAGAGATTTATTTCTCATATTCTGGAGGTGCCTGCTGATTGGATTCCTGGTGAGAGCCCTCATTCTGGCTTGCAGGTGGCAGCCTTCTCACTGTGCTCGTGTGGGGCCTCCTGGCTGCTTGTGTGAGTGCAGAGAGTGAGCACCCTAGTTTCTCTTCTTTTCTTGTAAGAGCATTAGCCCTATTAATCCCACCCTTATGACTACTTTTAACCTTTATCCCCTCCTCACGGGCCATATCTCCAAATACAGTCACATTGGGAGTTAGGACTTCAACATAGGAATTTTGAAGGGACACAGTTCAATCCATAGCAGTTGCCATTTTTTGAGTGAGGAAAGTATTCAGCTAGTTCTGGAGTTGCAGTATGTCGTTCTGCTGCTTGGTGGTGCTGCAGCATAATAGAAGCAGCACTGTTTGAGAGGAGGAACCACCAGTGTTGTCTTAGTTGAAAACTAGATTGTTATTTCATTCTTGATGGGAGTTTATATTAATATCACATTGTACCTTTTAATTTTCACATTATTAACATACAAGGAAAGGTTTTGTCCTAATTGTAAGCAGCATTTGTTGGCTGATGTCTTAAGTACTTCTCTTTTAAGTTATGCTGTTCTACCATGGATGATTACTTTTATATTTAGTTGCTAATATTTAATTTGGTTAGTATAAATTTTTATTTTGGTTTATTATAGTTATATCAATGTTATTTATTTCACTGTAGATCACCATCCAGAGGTGTTTTGTTACACTATAGCAGATTTGACACATCCCATAAAAGCTGTCTTTGTGGGCTGAACTGAAAGGAGCAGGGGCAAGCAGCCTTCTCAGGGAGAAGGTTTGAGTGATTGTGAATAGAAAGCTAAGTTCCATCTTAATTAGTAATTCCCAGCCTTCTCTTAGACCTTTTTGGTTTACCTTTGTTAATTGGGTTATTTCCGATCACTTTTATTCAGGGGAGTAGATTTAGGACAAAAATGAAAAATGTTTTCTAGATACTGTTGAAAGAATATGTTAGGATGACCTTGCTGTATTTTTGTTGTCAGTTGTAGTGAAATATATTAGCTATTCTTGAGAAAAGACAAGTGATACTTGGCAGTTGACTTGTGGTTCCAAAATTTCATATTGTTGCTTATTATTTGACAAAACTATATTTTATTGTAATGAACCTGACTGCATTTATCTTCATAGAATTTGTACAAAGGAACTATTGGCTGGCATTTTCTACCTCTTCCTGTAGACTTAAAGGAAATATAGGTAGAGGATTTCATCATTTGTCTATGCTGGTGTTCTTGGGGTAGCACATTTTTAAATCTTAGGGATTTTTATCTGATACTATTAGAGAAGTTAATGCTATTCCATATGCCAGGCACATTAACTATGTATTACAATACAGGAATGGATTTGATTCACAGAAGGTGTGATATTAAAATTTTTATCATTGGTTTTGTACACGTGAGTTATTAAAAATTTTTCCTGGTAAATATTTCACAAGAGTGAATACCTAATTTTAGAGGCAAATCAGTCTTTATCACTTCTAGAATTGAGAGTTTATGTCTTTATTATGTATTCTAGTTTCGATTGCACAAGGTTTGAAGGTGCCTGTGTTAGCATTGATGACCTTTTTATTTTGTGTCATATTGTATCACTTCTGCCCATATGATTTTTCAACTATAGCTGTTCCCAACTGTCTAAATGGAGTGCTTTTTTCTTTTTATCTCTGGCAAACTCCTATTCATCTTTAAGTCCTAGCCGAAGTGGATCTAGCAGAATAGAAATGCTGTCCATGACAACCTTCCAAAGGTGACCACCCCAGTTCCTACCTTACCTCTGCCTAGGGCTTAGTTAGGCTCCCTGATTTTGTGCTCCCATAGCACACAACTACCTCTTGGCACATTTATTATATTACAGTTATTTTATTTTTTAGAAGATTTTATTTCTTTTTAGAGAGAGGGAAGGGAGAGAGAAAGAGAGGGAGAAACATCAGTGTGTGGTTGCCTCTCACATGCCCCCCCCCCCCCCTCCCGAGCTGGGGGCCTGGCTTGCAACCCAGGCATGTGCTCTGACTGAGAATTGAACTGGCAACCCTTGGTTCACAGGCCGGGACTCAGTCCACTGAGCCATACCAGCCAGGGCTACAATTATTTTTTAGCCTGCCTCCTTAAAGAGTAGTGCTTGATTATTCATTTTTGAAGTCATTGACTAGGATAGTACCTGTCATTTGTTAAGCTCACACTATGTATTGTTGTATTTTAAAAGAACTAAATATTAATTACATGTGATTCCTAAAAAAATTGCATTTGTAGTGAGATAATTGCAAGAATGGAGAAAGAAAATAGTAAGAATAGTACAAAGAATAGACTCAACCCATTAATATTTTGCCGTGTTTGCTTTATTACTTTTGTTATATGTGTGCTATTATTTTGTTACATTTTATTATAATACAAATTATATTTTAATATTATAATATTAAATATTAAATTTAATACGAAATGTAATATTTGCTTAAACATTAAATTTGTAATAATAGATAAATTTATTATTTATTATTAAATAGTAAAGGGGGGAGGTCTTGGAGGGAGTTTTATTATTATTGGTGAATAACTTTGGAGTAATTGTAACATAATGTGCCTTAACCCATTATTGCTTCTTCAATGTATATTCTACTGAATATGTTATCACAGTTGTCCCAATTTGTCCCCCTTTGCCCCCCCTCCACCCAGTACCTCTCTTCTCTCCAGCAAACCCGCGCCCCCTTAGTTTATATCCTTGGATTGTGCATATAAGTTCTTTGGCTTCTCCATTTCCTATACCGTTCTTAACATCTCCCTATTTTGTACTAATTATGCTTTTTAATCCCTGCATCTTTTCCCCCATTCTCTTCCTTTCCTCTGCTAGCTGATAACCCTCCAAATGATCTCCACACCTATAAATCTGTTCCTGTTCAGTGTTGTTTGTTTAGGTTTTTTTTTTTTTTAATTCCGTTGCTGATAGTTGTGAATTTGTTACCTTCTTAATGTTCATAGTTTTGATCTTTTTCTTAAGTAAGTCCTTTTAACATTCTATGTAATAATGGCTTGGTGATGATAGACTCCTTTAGTCTGGGAAGCACTTTATCTGCCCTTCCATTCTAAATGATAGCTTTGCTGTATAAAGTAATCTTGGTTGTAGATCCTTGCTTTTCATCACTTTGAATACTTCTTTCCAGCTCCTTTTTTGCCTGCAAAGTTTCTTTTGAGAAATCAGCTGGTAGTCTTACATAGGTACCTCTCTGCTTTTCCCTTGCTGCTTTTAATATTTTCTCTTTATCTTTAACCTTGGGCATTTTAATTGTGATGTATCTTGGTGTGTCCCTCTTTGGGTCCAACTTGTTTGGGAATCTGTGCTTCCTGGACTTGTATATCTATTTCCTTCACCAAATTAGGGAATATTTCTTTCATTATTTTTTCAAATAAGTTTTCAGTTTCTTGTTCCTCTTCGTCTGGCATCCCTATGATTCAGATGTTGTTGACACATTTGGAGATGTCACAGAGTCTCCTTATGCTATCCTCGTGTTTTTGAATTCTTGTTTCTTCTTTCTGTCCTGGATGAATGTTTATTTCTTATGTTCCAAATCATTGTTTTGAATCCCAGCTTCCTTCCCTTCACTGTTGGTTCCCTATAGATTTTTCTTTATTTTACTGAGTGTAACCTTCATTTCTTCCTTTATTTTGTTGCCGTACTCCTGTGAGTTCTTTGAGCATTCTGATCACCAGTGTCTTGAACTCTGCATCTGGTAAGTTGGCTATGTCTGTTTTGTTTAGTTCTTTCTCTGAGGTTTTGTTCTGTTCTTTGTGCCATAACTTCTTTCTCTTCTCAGTTTGGTAGCCTCCCTGTGGTAGTTTCTGTGTATTAGGTGGAGCTGTTTTGACTCCCTGTCTTAGTAGTGTGGCCTATTGTAGAAAAGGCTTCTGTAAATTATGTGGGGTGGAGCCTTAAGTAATCGCCAGGGTGGGGCAACCTGCTTCACTGCTTTGTGGGTCTGTATGCAGGGAGGGCTTGGAGAGGGGACTGTGCTGTTGCCTGGCACTTGCCCTGTTTCTGTTCACTTCACTCACCCCCTGTGTGCTACTTGCTCCCTTCCAGCTGTTCCCCTGGTGCTGAATCCCAGAGTGGGTGGGTTTGTATATGTTTTAAGACCGTTTAAGGGGAGTTTCCTAAAAATCTGGCAGTTCCTTCTGCTGCTCCAAACTCCACTGTTTTTACAGCCAGAAGTTATGGGGATTTATCTTCTGGCGCTATAACCCTGGGGTGTGGTGTCTGGCCTGGGACTGGGATTACTTGCTCCCAAGGTACCTCCCGATTTTTATCTACCACACAAGAATGTGGGACCACCCAGGCCTGTTCTGCTGCTATAGCCTCTCCTCGCCGTACCTCATCTCTTTGCCTCTTGGCCCATCTCTGCAACTTCTACCAGGCTGGATGAATGTGGCTTCTTTAAATCCTTGGTTGTTGGACTTCCCCACACCTTGCTTTTCTGATGGTTCTGAGTGTTATTTGTTTTGAGATTTAGTTGTAATTCTTTTTGTGGCTGTGAAAGGAGGCGAGTATGTCTGCCTACACCTCCATCTTGATCCAAAGTGTGCATGGAAATTTTAAGAACTAGGAGATTATCTTATGTAGTTACCAGCTGTAATTATAAAATTCAGGAATGTAACATTGATGGGTGCTGTTATCTAATGGAGGGGTCATATTTAGATTTACTAATTGCCCTGTTGTAGTTCTTGTCAACAGTTTCCACCCCTCCCTCAGTCAGTACCTATTCAGGCTCATGCAGTGTACAGTTTACAACACACAGGCAACATAAAGGCAACAGACTCTGCTCATAAATAAGTTAGATTATGCAGTTTACTTTTAACATTGTTTATAATTATACAGACTTACGTGATTAGATATGTATACTTATTTCTGATTATAAGATATTTTTTAAAGAAGGGAATTAAAGAGAATAACTGTAAAAAAAGTATTAACCATATATGGTGTGGCAATAGTAGATTTACAGTTGTGAGTACACAAAACAGAGTTTATTTTTATATTATTTGTTATGATATTATTTTCCATATGAACAACTGTAAACCTACTCTTGCCCCACCCTGGCTACAGATTATTTTTAAACTTTTTTTTGTTGGATAAAAACCTAAAGTACACTAATTTTAACAGATTATCATTTTTGTGTATATATATACCTTTGAAACTACCATCCCAATCAGAATACAGAGGATTTCTAGCACCTCAGGAGATTATTTCCTTCCTCAATAAATACCTATTATTCTCCACATTTTCTATAGGAAACCAAAAGTTTAGCATACTTAGTTGTAGATCCTTGCTTTTCATCACTTTGAATACTTCTTTCCAGCTCTTTCTTGCCTACAAAGTTTCTTTTGAGAAATCAGCTGATAGTCTTACGTAGGTACCTCTCTGCTTTTCTCTTGCTGCTTTTAGTATTCTTATATAGAAATTGTGATGGAAATGAGTTAGGTGTCATGGAGGAACTTAAATCGGAAGTCACGGACTACACATGCCTGAGAGAAGTATTGATGGTTCCCTTACTGAGGAAGGTAGGAAGATGTACCTGAACTGATGAGATAAAGAGGAAGGAGGCATAAAAAATGGGTAGAAAGAGCTCCTCCACACCTGTACCTTACAAGAGATTCAGGTTTGTGCATGTGCTTTAATGTCTCTCCACTGATTGATTAGGAGGTTCCAAAGAGGAAAGGGGAGAAACTCTATCGCGAAAGATCCACAGTAGTTTTTAGCCACTGAGTGTGGAGTTTCCATGCTTTGTCCTAGAGCAGCACTTTCCCCAAATCTCCCTGTGTTCAACAACCTGGAAGCTGTTGAACGACATTCTCTTGGGTTTTTGTGGAGGCTTCATGAATTACGCATAGTCTATTAACACATTTCGTACTGCGTAGAAATCTCTAAGACATACGCCAGGGACTGCACGATATTGGGCAAACTGCACATTAATTAAATCATCTCATGATGTGGTCCTTAACAGATGGCATGCGAAACACAAGAAAACTTGTGAGTGGTACGAAAAGTGTTAAATCATTGGCCATTGGCGAATGAGCTCAACCTCAGCCTTTCTCCCCTTTCTGGAGGGTTCTAACCCTCTACTCACTTGGTTGATTCTCCTGATAACCAGCCTCCATCCTTCCTTATATAAAAAATAACCTCATTAACATAACAAGACAGCTGTGACGCTCTTTATCATTTAGGAAATTCTGAGGGTTTTAGGAAATATGTACTAGAAAAGGGGAAGAAGACCAAATAAATATTTATTTCTTATTGTAAATCACAGTGTCACACATCTTCCTTCATTGAATAAATGAAGATACTTCGACTCAGGTATGCTAAGAGGTTTTTCCATAGTTGAACAGTTCAGTACAGGCAAAGCTACGACTAGACCCTGGAATTCTGATTTTCTGCCTATTGTTTTCATGCCTTTAATTGCCTTTAATTGGATATTTCTGAATTTTTGCCTTTGAAATAAGCAAATTTTAATGAACTGGAGATCTGACAGCAAAAATTAAAAATCATTCAAATTTATTATTTCCAGGTCTTTGAAGAAACTGGTTTTGATATCAAAGATTATATTTGTAAGGATGATTACATTGAACTTCGAATTAATGACCAGCTTGCTCGTTTGTACATCATTCCAGGAATTCCAAAAGATACAAAATTTAACCCAAAAACCAGAAGAGAAATTCGGGTACGTACTTGAAAGTACCTTAAGGTTGCTGGACAGTATCCCAGTTGAATGAAATAGGAAATTGCTTTTAGAAACTCCTTGATAATAACTAAATGAATTACTTTCTTCTTGTGTTTTAGAACATTGAATGGTTCTCCATAGAGAAATTGCCCTGTCATAGAAATGATATGACCCCAAAATCCAAACTTGGTTTGGCTCCTAACAAATTTTTTATGGCTATTCCCTTTATCAGGTATGTTCATATCTCTTAAAATAAAAATCTAACCTTTATAATTTTGATACTCAGCTTCTTCATACAGCCAAGTTTTAAAAGTTAATTCTTAATGTTTCCATAGACCATTAAGGGACTGGCTTTCTCGAAGATTTGGAGATTCCTCAGACAGTGACAATGGATTTTCCTCAGCTGGTAGCACACCAGCTAAACCCACTGTGGAAAAATTGAGGTAAAGAATATATTCATAGGCTTCTGACTTTCTGATAGTTTTTAATAGAGTTGTATTTTGCTTCTAAAGTTTGCAGAGATGTTGGATTCCTTTATAGGTACTATTTTGTTACTGGTTTCACAAATAGAAGGTTTTCTTTTTTTTTTTTCCAAGGTTTTTTTAATTAGACGAAAAAGTTTATTTTGAATTGGAAAGGAGGAATACCACCTCTTTATGGATAAATAGAAGAGGAGGAAAGGAGGAATCTTCTGTGCGTGTTTATACTGTTACTTCTCTGTTCTCATTTTCTACTGTAGAGATAGTTGTGTTTCTGAAGATGGTTGAATGGAGGATGTATTTAGGTCTCTGTGTAGGGGAGACAGAGGATGCCGATGTAAAATTAGTTCAGAAGGAACTGTGAAGACTTATGTGGGCTTTATTTCCATAGTATATAAAGAGTGACTGTTACATGGATAAAAACCACACAGGACATTTTCTTGTTTCAAACTTAATAGTATCTAAATCATAATTACAGAGTAGGCTGAGTAAGTAGTTTTGTTCAAAAAGCACATACATTTGTAATCAGCTTGTTAGAACTTTGCCTATGTTAGATTAAGAAAGTTGCTTTTTATATTTCCTTTAATTTAGGTGTTCTGTTTTTATCCCAGAGCTTCAAAAATTAAACAATAGAAGTAAACTACATCTACAGTGAATATTTGTTAAAAACAGAATATTCCATTTTGGTTGGGTTTTATGAGGACAGGAGCTTGGATTAAATGTCATTTCTGCCTTTCAGAATTTGTGATTATGATAACCAAGTTATATACCACTAGATATAAGTGAAACAGTTAGAAAAAAAAAGTAAAGTAGCAAGAATGCAGCCAGATTTGCAAAGATACAAAGATACTCCTAAAAAGTTACGAAATAGTGTTTAAAAAAATTACTTGTTCATGTCTGAGAAAATCTCTCTGCCATAGAATAATATGACACCCATATCTTTTCGTCTTAGGGAGTAGAATCAGGAAAAAAATAAACCAACTTCTTTAACCGAATTTCAGGTTTCTTAGGAGGGTAGTATGTTTTTAGTGTATAGACTAATGTCTGTGATGATGTGTTGAAGTAACTGAATTTTGTCTATAGAAAGAATAGAGAGGCTAAAATTTTATTGTAATTTTTAAGTGAGAAAGGGGTAAGAGTTCTGAAATATTCAGAAACAATCTTATCTAATACAGTTCTTGGGATTAGTGACTGGATTGTATTATACATGTAAGTGGTACTATAGAATGGGATTTCTTTATTACAAACTATTGCATGAGTACAATCTTTTATAATCAAATTCTTTTGCGTAAGAATTTATGACTAGATATTTGATTTGCCCATCCATTGTCTTGGGCCCCTTAATTTTTTGCTTTAGAGTATAGCTTAATTTTTCATATCCTCTTCCAACATGGATGGGGTCCATAACTGACCTGTGTAGAATCAAGTTCTACACTTTAAACATCCCCATAAGAGTATCAGTGGTCTTATCCTATTAAGAAGGAAACATACTTGTTTGTTTCAGCTAAATTTAGGCAGAATTGTTTTCTTCACATTTTAAAAAGTATGATCACTTACAGGGAGGAGGTGGAATGGATAGTTTAGAAAAGGTTGGGGTTAAAAATAATAGGTTATTAATTCATTGAAGAAATATTGAATGCCAGACATTCTTCTCCGTGCTGGAGATAGTAGACAAAGCAGACTTACATTCCAGTAGGGGGAGATAGACAATGAATAAGAAAGTAAAATTTGTAGTCTGTAAGATAAGCCATGGTGTTAGAAACTGTAAGTGAAAATTTTCTGATCTGATTTTTATTTTTTAAATCTTGGTATAGTCGAACCAAATTCCGCCACAGTCAGCAGTTATTTCCTGAAGGTTCTCCAGGTGACCAATGGGTAAAGCACAGGCAATCACTGCAGCAGAAGCCATATAATAATCATTCTGAAACATCTGACCTTTTAAAAGCAAAGGTGAGTGATATACATTTAACGATTTTCATAATTTTAGATCGTTTGACTTTGAAATGTGTCTGAATTGAGGAATTGTAAATTTAATAGTTATAGAGCTCTGAATTGTTGATGAAAGACTCCTGTGTTCCTGACTTGTGATTTGAAGCAGGGCTGAGACTCTTTAACTTTTACAGCTTTGCTATAAATCTAGTATAGTAACAGGGATTAACATCTGACTTTGGTATATATGCTACCAGTGAAAGGTTCATTGCTGCGTTGTATTCTAGTTTGTGATAGATTATACAACAACTTATTTATCCATTCAACTCTTTAATTTTTTAATTTTTCAGTTATTGTGGACATACAATATAATATTAGTTTCAGGTGTCTAACAGTGATGATACATTTATGTAACTTACAAAGTGATCACCCTGATAAATCTAGTACCGATATAACACCATATGTAGTTATTATAATAGTATTGAGCATATTCCCTATGCTGTAGTTTATAGCTCTGTGACTATTTTGTAACTGCAAATCTGTACTTTTTTTAAGATTTTAAAAAATTGTTATTCTGTTACAGTTGTCCCATTTTTCCCCCTTTGCCCTCCCCTACATATTGCAACCCCCCACTCCCTGTACTTCTTAATTCCTTTACCTTTTTCACCCAGCACCCCACCACCCCTCTCATCTGGCAACCATCAGTTTATTCTCTGTATTTGTGAGTTTGTTTTTCTTTTGTTTACTTTTTAAAATATATCACATAAAAGCAAAATCATATGGTATTTGTCTTTGACTTATTTCACTTAGCATAATACCCTCTAGGTTCATCCCCATTACCAATGGTAAGATTTTATTCTCTTTTAAGTCTAATAGTTTGTTGTATATACATACCACCTGATGTGGACTCTGGCCAGCAGTGTCTGCGATGTTGTGGATGAGACGAACAAATTCATACAGACTACTGAAGTCCTGTGGAGAAAAAGGGACTGCACGGCCGCTCTCTCAGAGAGCGAGCACCTCGACCCTTGCCTTGACAGGCTTTTATTGGGTTTCTAATAGTATACATCAAAGAAAGTTCTCATTCATTATGCTCAGGTTTGCTTTAGGTGATTACTTTTTACAGCTAACAAAGGAAAGGATGTTACCGATTATTTCCTACAGATTAACAAGGAAAAAAAATGTTGCAAATGCAAGGGAACGGATAAGAGTAATTGGTCTGGTTACACTCCATGCTTGGGAGAATTAGAACAGACTTCAGGAAGTTACTTTAAAGATATGCAGTAAGCATTTGCTGCTTCAACTATGTGTGAGGAAGTTTTAGCAAGAGCAAGTCTCAAAGCAGCCTAGGTATAATGCAGGCCTGGGTTCCCACGGGAGAGCTGATCCATGGGTTTGGCTTCCTGTGTGCCCACACGTGCTTATCAGTTTTCCAGTAGGGCTGGGCTACATTTGCCATTCCACGCAGATAGGTTCCCTATACTACCTATATTTTATCTACTGATGGACACTGAGGTTGCTTCCATATCTTGACTGTTGTAAATCATGCTGTAATGAATATATCTTATTTTATTTTTATTTTTTTAATTTAATGTTTATTTTATTTTTTTTCATTGCATATATCTTTTTTGAATTAGTGTTTTGGATTTCTTCAGATAAATATCCAGAAGTGGAATTGCTGGGTCATAAGGTAGTTCTATTTTTAATTTTTTGAGGAACTTCTCTACTCTTTTTCCATAGTTGCTGTGCTAATTTGCAGTCTCACCAAGAGTGCACAAGGGTTCCCTTTTCTCCATATATTCTCTCCAACTCTTGTTTGTTGATGATAGCCATTCTGGCAGATGTGAGGTGATAACTCATTGCAGTTTTGATTTGTATTTTTCTGATGATTACTGATGTTGAGCATCTTTTTATAATGTCTGTTGGCCATCTGTATGTTCTTTTTGGAGAAATGTCTATTCAGGTTCTCTGCCCATTTTTTTTCTTTATCAGATTGTTTTTGTATTAAGTTGTATGAGATTTTTATGTTTTATTTTTATTTTTTTAAGTATTTTTTATTGATTATGCTATTACAGTTTTCTCAATTTTTTCCCCCTTTATTCCCCTTCCATCCTGCCCCGCCAACCCTCCAGCATTCACTCGCTTCGTTCATGTCCATGGGTTGTACATGCAAGTTCTTTGAGTCCTCTGTTTCCTATACCATTTTTTATCTCTCCCCGTCTATTTTATGCCTACTAATTATGCTTCTTCTTCCCTGTACCTTCCCCCCCCTCCCCGTTCCTCCCTTACCCCTCCCTACTGAAATCCCTCCATGTGATGTCAACTTCTCTGATTCTGTTCCTGTTCTAGTTGTTTGCTTCGTTTTTGTTTTCATTGTTTTTCTTTTCGGTTCATTTGTTGATAGTTGTGAGTTTGTTGTCATTTTACTGTTCCTATTTTTGATCTTTTTCTTAGATAAATCCCTTTAACATTTCATATAATAAGGGCTTGGTGGTGATGAACTCCTTTAACTTGACGTTATCTGGGAAGCACTTTATCTGCCCTTCAATTCTAAGTGATAGCTTTCCTGGATAGAGTAATCTTGGATGTAGGCCCTTGCTTTTCATGACTTGGAATACTTCTTTCCAGCCCCTTCTTGCCTGCAAGGTTAGTTTTGAGAAATCAGCTGATAGTCTTATAGGAACTCCCTTGTAGGTAACACTCTGATTTTCTCTTGCTGCTTTTAGGATTCTCTTTTTGTCTTTAATTTTGGGTAACTTAGTGATGATGTACCTTAGTGTATTCCTCTTTGGGTCCAACTTCTTTGGGACTCTTTGGGCTTCCTGGACTTTCTGGAAGTCTATTTCCTTCGCCAGATTGGGGAAGTTTTCCTTCATTATTTGTTCAAATAAGTTTTCAATTTCTTGGCTGTTGTTGCTCTCCTTCTGGTACCCCTATAATTTGGATATTGTAACGTTTCATTTAGGTTGTCCCAGAAGTTTGTAAGACTGTCTTTACTTTTTTGAATTCTTGTGTCTTCATTCTGTTCCAGTTGGATGTTTATTTTTACCTTTTGTTTCAAATCGTTGCTTCGAGTCCTGGTTTCCTTCCTGTCACTGTTGGTTCCCTGAATATTTTGCTTTATTTCATTTTGGTTATCTTTCATTTGTTTTCTCATTTTTCGATCAAGCTCAATCAGTTCTGTGAGCATTTTGATGACCAAAATTTGTCATAGATTAATTGATCATATAGGCCTGGGTTTATTTCTGTATTTTGTTCCATTGACCTTTGTGTCTGTTTTTATGCCAGTATAGTGCTGTTTTGATTACAGTAGCCTTATGGTATTGTTTTTTATTAGGTTGCATGATACCTCCAATTTTGTTCTTTATCAAGATTGCTTTGGTTATTTGGGATCTTTCATGGTTCTATATAAATTTTTGGATTATTTGTTGTAGTTCTATGAAAAACACCGTCAGTATTTTGATAGAGATTGCATTGAATCACTTGATTGCTGTGGGTAGGTAGTGTAGACATTTTAATGATGTTAACACATTGTATTCGGGACATGTACTTACACATTTTACGTTGACTGGTAGTGGAGTGCAGGACACGTATAAATACGTGTTTTGTAGACTAGTGGTAGAATGCAGGTAATGGATAAAAATGTTTATTTTTATACTTTTTTATTGCTCTAAAGGGATGCTAACATGCAGATATATGAATTCCAAAGGACAAAATTTGGGTCTCTTTAACACAGACAATGGTGAATTATGTATGTGTGTCTGTTTTAATGATTATCATACAAAAAACCACTACTAAAACTTCATTCTTTCTTTTTTTACATACGATTAACACAACAAAAAAGCTACTAAAACTTCATTCTTTTTTTACAATTAAGTTTAAGAAAGAAAACTTCATTCTTTCTTTTTTTACACATTTTACGTACTTTTTTCAAAATATTTTTAATAAATTGGAATTTTTACATATTTTATTACTTTTATTTCAATTTCCAGTGATTTTTCCAGTATTTGTCTGTTTAAAATTTAAGAAAAATAATTCAGTATACATTTTATAGTAAATCACAAAAAGTTTCATTGAAAAAAATATGTAAAACTAAAGTTATTGTAATTTTACTGACATTTACACAAAACAGTAGCAAAAATGGCCCGCTCCACCTGTTAGCTTGTGATAAAAGCTCCCCGCATACAATGTGTTAATTCTTCCTATGCATGAGCACGGTTTATGCTTCCATTTATTTGTATCTTTAATTTCTTTCTTCTGCGACCTGTAATTTTCTGGGTATAGGTTTTTTACCACCTTGGTTAAATTTATTTCTAGGTATTTCATTTTATTTTATTTTTGGTGCACTTGTAAATGGGACTTTTAAAATTTCTTTTTCTGCTAGGCTACATTTTCATATACCAATAATAAACTATTTCTGAATATTAATTTTGTATCCTACTTTATTGCTGATTTATCAGTTATAGTAGCTTTTTGGTGGGCCCTTAAGGGTTCTTTATATTGTGTCATATGCAAATAATGACAGTTTTATGTCTTACTTTACAATTTGGGATACTTTTACTTTTTTCTTGTATGATTGCTATGGCGAGGACTTTTAATACTATGATAAATAGAAGTGTGGTGAACGTGTACATCCCTGTCTTGTTCTTCATCTGAGGGGAGATGCTTTTAGCTTAACCATTGACTATGATGTGAGCTGTGGTTCATACATGGCCTCTTATTATATTGAGGTATGTTTCCTCTGTTCACACTTCATAGACAGTTTTAATAATAAATGGATGGTGAATTTTTTGAAATGCTTTTTCTTCATCTTTGATATCATATGATTTTTGTCCTTCATTTTGTTTATGTGTTGTATCATGGTAATTGATTTGAGGGTATTAAGCCAAGCCAGCATCATAGGAATAAATTTCACTTGATCATTGTGTATGATCTTTTTAATGTATTGCTGGGTTTGCCTTGTTACTATATTGTTGAGGATTTTAGTGTCTATGTTCATCAGGAATATTGGCTTTGTATATATATTTTTTGTAATGTCTTGGTTTGGTTTGCAGTCAGGATAATGCTGGCCTCATAAAATGAGCTTGGGAGCTTTCTCTCCTTTTCAATTTTTGTGGAATAGTTTAAGAAAGATTGTTAAATCTGTGAGTGTTTGGTAAAATTCACCTGTGAAGCTTTCTGGTCCAGGACTTTTGTTTTTTTGGAGATTTTTTGATTACTGATTCACTTTATTTTTGTAGTTGTTGATCTGTTCAAGTTTTCTGTTTCTTCTTGATTCAGTCTGGAAGATTGTATTATTTTAGGAATTCTTTTCTTCCAGGATATTTAATTTGTTGGCATATAATTGTTGTTTTTTTTATAATGCTGTGGTATCATGTTGTCATTTCTCTTTCATTTCTGATTTTATTTATTTAGGTCCTCTTGTTGTTTTTGGTGACTCTGGTTATAGATTTATTAATTTCGTTTATTTTTTTCAAAGAATCAGCTCTTGGTTTAGTTTTTGTATTTTTTAAAAATCTTTTTTTGAGGTTTTATTTATTTTAAAAGAGAGGCAAAGGGAGGGAGAGAAGCATCACTGTGTGGTTGCCTCTCATGTGGCCTCCACTGGAGACCCGGCCCACAACCTAAGCATGTGCCCTGACTGGGAATTGAACTGGTGACCCTTTGGTTCACAGCCTGTGCTCAGTCCACAGAGCTACACCAGCCAGGGCCTGTTTTGTTTTTTTTTCCAGACTCATTTAGTTTTGCTCTGATTTGTATTATTTTCTTTTCTCTAATCACTTTGGGCTTTGTTCTTTTTCTAGTTCCTTTAGGTGTAAGGTTAGATGGTTTATTTGAGACAGTTCTTGTTTCTTGAGGTAGGGCTGTATTGCTACGAATTTCTATCTTGAAACTGCTTTGGCTGTGTTCCTTGGATTTTTGGATTGTTGTGTTTTCATTCTTGTCTCAAGGTATCTTTTGATTTCTTTATCTTGTTAATCTATCCATTGTTTAGTGCCATGTCATTTAACATTCATGTGTTTGTACATTTTTTAGTTTTCTTCTTGTAATAGATTTGTAGTTTTTTACCTTGTGATTGTAGAGGTGCTTGTTACAATTTCAATCTTAAATTTATTGAAACTTGTTTTGTGGCCTAACGTGGTCTTTCCTGGAAAATGGTTTAGGGGCACTTGAAAAGAATGTATGTCTGCTGCTTGGGGTAAAATGTTATAAGTATCAGTGAAATCCTTTGGGTCTAACATGTCATTTTAAGGATGCCCTTCTCTTGATTTTCTGTCAGATAATCTATCCATTGATTTCATTGGGGCATTAAAGTTCCCTACTAGTACTGTATTACTGTTGATCTGTCCCTTTATGTTCCTCAGTATTTGCTTTATGTATATAGGTGCTCCTGTGTTGTATGTATAAATGTTTACAAGGGTTACATCCTGTTTTTTGGATTGATCCCTTTATCATTACGAAATGCCCTTTTTAAAGTCCTTTGTTTTGAAGTCTGTTGTATGTGATAACAGTATTGGTACCCCAGCTTTTTTGTTTTCATTTGCATCCCTCAGTCTGTATATGTATGTCTTTTGATTTGAAGTAGGTCTTTTATAGGCAGCATTTGTACAGGTCTTGTTTTCTTATCTATTCAGCCACCATGTGTCTTTTGATTGGAGCATTTAATTTCTTTACATTTAAAGTTATTAGTGATAGGTAGTTGTGCTACTCTATTATATTTTTTAATCTTCTTCTTCTTCTTATGAAGTCCCTCTAACATTTCTTATAATAATGGTTTGGTGGCAGAGAACTCCTTTAGCGTTTTCTTGTCTGGGAATTTCTTTCTCTTTAAGTTTTATTATTATTATCCCTTCAATTCTTACCTGGGGACATGCTTAGAGGGGAAGGGAGGGAGAGAGAGAAGCACTGATGTGGGAGAGAAGCATCAGTCATTGCCTCTAGCATGTGCCTTGACCAGGGACCAAACCCACAACCTAGGCATGTGCCCTGACTGGGAATAGAACCTGTGACCTTTGGGTTTATGGTACGGTGCTCCAACCAACTGAGCCACACCAGCAAGGGCTGTCTTTCCTATTTTAAATGATAGACTTGTTGGATAGAATAATCTTGGTTGTAGGCACTTGCTTTTCATGCTTTCTGACCTGCAAAGTGTCTTTTGAGAAATCAGTTGACAGTCTTGTTGGTATTTCCATGTATATAACTAACTGCTTTTCTCTTGCTGCTTTTAAGATTCTCTTTTTGTCTTTAACCTTTGTCATTTTAAATATAACGTTTCTTCATGTGGGCCTCTTTGGGTTCATCTTGTTTGGGACTGTGCTTCTTGGACTTGTATGTCTGTTTTCTTTGCCCAGTTAGGGAAGTTTATAGTCATTATTTTCTCAAATAGGTTTTTAACCCCTGATCTCTCTTTTCTCGTCCAGTACTCTTCCTGATTCAAATGTTATGTGGTCCCAGAGACCCCTAAACTGTCTTAATTAAAAAAAATTTTTTTTCCTTTATGCTGTTCTGATTAGGTGTTTTTTGCTACTTCCAGATTGCCAATTTCATCCTCTACTTCATTTTAAGCTGCTGTTGATTACATCTAATGTACTCATCATATCAGTATTGTATTTTTTCATTTCTCATTGATTCTTTTTTTATGGCTTCTCTTTGTTGAAGTTGTCTCTGAATTCATCTATTCTTTCCCTCTGTTCATTGAATGTCCTTATAACCAGTGTTTTGAACTCTGTCTGCCAGTTTGCTATCCTCTGTTTTGTTTAGTTTCTTTTCTGGAGTTTTCGCCTGTTCATTCATTTGGGCCATGTTTCTTTGTCTCTTCCTTTTGGCTGCCTCCCTGTGTTCCTTTCTATGTATTAGGTAGAGCTGCTCTATTTCTTAATCTTGGCAGAGGGGCTTTATGTATTAAACGTCCGTGGATCTCAGTGGTGCAGTCTCCCTGGTCACCCGAGCCAGGTGCTTCCGGGGTATCCCTCACTGGGTTATGTATGTCCTCTTGTTGTAGTTGAGCCTTGGTGATGTTGGCACATCAGTGGGTGGGATTGACTCTTAGGCTGACAGGATGTGAGGCCTGGTAGTGACTACAGCAGACAAGATGGTGGGTCAGCTTTACTGGGGCTCTGGTGCCTGCCATGTCTGCTTTTTGGACGTGTTGTTTATGGCCACCTGGTAAGAGCTACAAAGTGATACATGATTGGTTGTTGCCTGTGCTGGGCTTTGAGGTGCCTGGGAGAGGCTGTGCTCTGATCTGAGGCTGGCTGCCATTAGTACTGGCTTTGGGCCGCTTAGCAAGAGGAGGAGGGCATGCCGAGGCCATCTGCTCTTTGTTTTGGGATTTGTGAACCTTTGAGAGTTTTTAGAAAAGTCTATCACACAGTCGAGACAGGCTACTTTTGTGGAAGAGACACTGAAAGAGGTTTGGGTAGGGTGTGTGAGTTGGGTAGCATGGGGTCTCAGAATCACAGGGGCAGGACCTTGAAAACAGTGTTAGTCCCTTAATGGAGACCTCAGATTTGGCATCTGCCAGCACTTCATCATGGAAAGAGCTATTTGTCTCTCTATCCCTCATCCTGAAGCTAGGCAATTTATATCCTCTCTTTTTGTCCCTGGCACTTTTCAAGCTGCTGCCCCTGTGCTGAAACTTAGAGCAAGTGAATGACTGTGAGTGAGTGAGTCTGTGATCAGGCCTGTAATATCTGCAGTGCCTCAGTCTCTAGCAGCCTGTTGTGTTTCTTGGACACTATCCCTGTTGCTTTTCACACAGCCAGGTGTTATAGGGACTTTTCTTCCTTATAATGGTGACCCAGGTTGGGGCTTGGCCTTCTTCTTGGGGGATCCCCACAGCTGAGATAGCTCTTATGTTTTTTTAATCACACCATGGATGTGGGACCTGCCTGTTCTGCATCTCTGCCCCACCTACCAGTCTTGGTGTGGTTTCTTCTTTATATCCTTAGTTATAGGGATTCTGTTCAGCTAGTCTTCCAGTGGCTCTCCATGATGTTCTGTAAGTTGTAAGTTTGATGTGCTCATGGGAGGACACAGTGTTTACCTACTTTACCATGTTGGCCAGAAGTCCTCTATTCTCCATGGACATTTGGTTATTTTTATAGTTAAGGGCTTTTATAAATAATACTGTTATGAATACTAATGTGCATGCCTTTTGATGAACATTTACCTTATTTGGGATATATATAACTGACAGTAGAATTGTTGGATCACTGAATATGGCTATGTTCTTGAATGTATACTGCAAATAATATTCTCAAGTAATTTATATCCCCAGCAAAATACAGGGTTGAGCACAAATAACACCCCTTTTTTATTACAAAATCTTTTATCACGAAATCATACACATGTAATTCTGTAACATAACAATATCATACTCAAGCACACCATATGAAATTTTAGGTGAAATGTTCAAATTAAAACTGTAAATTATTACACTATTTGTCATTACCCTACCAACCACACTCTAGCAGGCGTTACTCTGCCGGACCCTGTATGTGAGAATTCCAGTTGTGTCATAGCCTTACTAATGCTTGGTATTATATGTCTTTGTTATTTTAGCCATCCATTTTGGTGCCACTTTTTATTTTCAGTCTTCTAAAAAATATACTGGACTCATCAAAATTAAAAGCTTTTGTGCATCAGAGGACACCATCAAAAGAATGAAAAGAGCCCTGGCTGGTGTAGCTCCGTGGATTGAGCGCGGGCTGTGAACCAAAGGGTTGCTGGTTTGCAGGACTAGTTGCAGGCCAGGTCCCTAGTGGGGGCCACATGAGAGGCAACTACACATTGATGTTTCTCTCCCTTTCTTTCTCCCTCCCTTCCCTTCTGTCTGAAAATAAATAAATAAAATCTTAAAAAAAAAAAGTGAAAAGATACTACAGAGTCGGAGAATATATTTACAAGTCATTTATCTGATAGGTTAATATCCAAAATACATAAAGAACTCCTAAACTGAATAGCACAAAATAAAATAAATAACCCAATTAAAAAATGGGCAAACAACTTGAATAGACATTTCTCAAAAAAAAAAATAAATACAAATGGCCAATAAGCACATGAAAAGATGCCCAACATCATTTGGGAGCAGAGAAATGCAAATTAAAACAACAATGAGATACCACTTCGTACCCATTAGGATGGGTATAATAAAGAAAACGGAAAATAACAAGTTGACAAAGGGTGTAGGGAAATTGGAATACTTATGCATTGCTGCTGGGAGTGTAAAGTGGTGCCGCTGCCATGGAAAACAGTTTGGTAATTCCTCAAAAAATTAAACATAAAGCCCTTGCTGGTGTGGCTTAGTTGGTTGGGTGTTGTCCTGCAAACTAAAAGGTTGAAAGGTCGCAGGTTTGATTGCTTGTCAGGGCACATACCTGGGTTGTGGATTTGGTCCCCATTTGGGGCATGTGTAGAAGGCAATCACTCGATGTTTCTCTCCCTCTCTCTCTCCCTTCCCATCTCTCTAAAATTAATTTAAAAAAAGAAAAAAAGTTATAGATTTACCTTATGGCCTAGTAATTCCACTCCTAGGCATATATTCAAAAGAATTGAAAACAGACTTACAAATCCTAAACCGAGTTATTAGCTCCTTCTAGCTGAGGAGGGACTCAAGAGAGAACTTTTATACCAGTGTTCATAATAGCGTGATCCATAGTAGCCAAAAGGGGGATGATGAAAAACTGGAAATGGATACTGGTGGTATTTGCACAACATTCTACCTGTATTTACTGCCACCGAATTGTACATTCAAAAGTGATTAAAGTGGTAAATTTTCGTGTTGAAGTACTTCTAATAAAAAGTAAATACCAGCAAGAGCAGAATGGAATTGAATTAAAATTGTGTGGTAACATGAGTTTCTAAAACCCATATTTTCCTACCATTCTTTAGTTAAGTTAGCTTATTGTTTTCAGGCTCTTTTAGTAATTACTTAATTTTTTCTGTTAGGTAGATAAAATGTAAGTAAATGAATGTATTTCTTATATATTTTAAATAATAATACTTATTTTATATACACTGTTTTAGCTGAGCCTCTTAAAGAGCTGTTTTTTCAACATCTCTAAGGGCCTAGTAATGTTTGAAAATTAACTTGCGTTCAAGCAGTATAACAGGAAGATGTTAGCTACTGTGTGTTTAGGCTTTAGGTCTCAACTTAGAGATAATGGCCCAAATTTTTGAAACACTAGTCTTCTTTACTTTATAAAATGAGAATATTTATTTAAATATTTATTAATTTAATTAATTTAAGTATTTATTATTACTAAGTATTTGTTAATAAAGCGGGTGATATGATAACAGTTGATTGCCTCTGCTGCGTATTTCCGATTCTAAGAGCTGTGGCCAGTGTGCCTCAGCATTCCCTCCCAGAGACCTTTGCTTTGACAGTCATATACGGTTTTCATACTTGTTCCTCTCCTCCTCCCATGGTTTTTAAGTCATGTATTGAAACAAAATCTGTAAGCAGAAATGGGATATGGTAAGAGGTGTGGAAGGATTCCTAGGGTTCTTTGTGAAACACTGTTGTTTATAAGAAAAAGTACCTATGTGGTATGATTCCCCAATGTTTTAGTAAGGTTTTTTTGTGGGGAAGGTGCTTTGCTAAACTCTGATTCAACCAGCTTATCAAATTCATAGGAGTATATTCTTTTCTCCTTTTGCATTATACTATAGGTTTACATTTTATTTTTCTTTATTGCAAAAACAGAATCAAAGTATGAGGGGAAATGGCAGAAAACAATATCAAGACTCACCTAATCAAAAGAAAAGAACAAATGGGGTCCACAGCCAGCCAGTCAAGCAGCAGAATTCCTTGATGGTAAGAGTTGCAGTTCTCAAGCTAAGCAGGGAGTTCGCCCTTTTTAAGAATGAGGCAAGGGCATTTTCAAGGCATATTTAGTTGAAGGCTTGTTATAGAGTGAAATTGTGCAGTTTGCCTGCTAAAAATCTTTTTGGCTAGTTTCAGTTATAGGTTTTGATTGATTCAGTGGCCCATGTAATGCTTGCTTTTCATGTGGTTATTTAAATTAATTTTAATACTGTGAAAACTGTGTGTAGTCAAATCTGCTTTGTAGAGAAAGTCCTTGGATATTTTGTTATATTCTAAATAGAGTCTATATTATATTAATGAAGTTAAAACTTTGAAAGAACATTACAATGCATTTTTTCCTTTAAGTTGGTAGAATTAAAAAAGTTAAAAAGAAACAAAATAGTAAGTATTCTGTAATTAGATTAGTCCTAAACACAAATAACTGAGCATTTTAAAGCATTTACTTCCATGCTTTTAGCCTGTGCTCCAGAAAGTAATTAATAACTAACGGTCTTGCTTATGTTTTCTGTAAGTCCTGTTATTTTATGTTGAATTGTTTTGTTGTAGCCTTATCTATTTTTCTTTAGCAGTGGGTGATAATAGTAATTTTAAATCTTTAGAAAAAGTATTTTACCTGAATACCTTAGGTGCTCTATATAATTTGGGGCTTACTGAGTTCAGTATCAAAGACATGGTAGAAATTAGGTAACTGTTAGACTACTTGACCTTCACTTACTATATTTTTTCCTGTCAGATTGTCAGCAGTGAGACAATATCCAGTTGTGTATTACTGAGTGTATTGATAACACTTAAAAGAATATTTACCCCATTACTCTTTTTAATAATGAAAACCTGGAAACTACATAAATATCCAAGAAGATAATATTAAATGCAGCATTGTAGATCTATGCAATAGACTACCATGTAGTTATTAAAAATGATGGTATAGATTTGTATTTATTGAAAAGGAAATATGTTCACAATATACTACATTTTAGAAGTACTATCCTCATTTCTAATAAGTGAAATAACTGGAAATGGTATATCGTGTTTATTTCTTTTATAGAAATGTGAAAAGAAACTTCATCCACGAAAACTTCAGGATAATTTTGAAACAGGCAAGTCATTTTCTTTTGAAAATCTCTGACTCATAGAATTTGGATTTGGCCTAGCCTTGATTTTACTGGAGTGTGTGATAAAATATAATAAACAGAAAGAGTTGCACATTTCTGTAGAGAGAGTTCATATTTGTGGTCAAGTTCTCTAAATATGAAACTGGCTAAAATGAGTTTATTTAAATGCTCAAGATGAAATTATTTGCCCTTTCAATGTGCTATTTATTTTGTAAATGTCAAGCCTTGGTGCTGTGCGTGACTATTATAGATAAATAATTGCTCGGGGTTACATGGGGAGTAGAACCAAGTATTTTTTAAAGGTAAGGAGACCTCATTCTGAGTGACATACAGAATATATGTAAGAGGTACACTGACTTCAGAAGGGGGCATTCCCCTTTTCTGGAGGTCGTGATCAACTTTAAAAAAAAATTAAAAAAAAAAATTTAAAGTATATTTTAGTGGTTATGCTATTAGTTTTCCCATTGTTTTTATCCCCCTCCACCCTGCTCCCTGCCTCCCACCAGTATTCTCCCCCTTGTTCATGTCCATGGGTCATACATAAAAGTTCTGTGGCTTCTCCATTTCCTATACTATTCTTAACCTCCTGTCTGTTTTGTACCTACCAATTATGTATGCTTCTTATTCCCTGTGCCTTTTTTCCCCATTCTCCCCCTTGCCCTCCCTATTGATAACCCTCCATGTGATCTCCATTTCTGTGATTCTATTCCTGTTCTAGTTGTTTGCTTCGTTTGCTTTTGTTTTTTAGGTTCTGTTGTTATAGTTCTGAGTTTTTTGTCACTGTACTTTTCATAGTTTTGATCTTCTTTTTCTTAGATCACTCCCTTTAACATTTCATATAATAAGGGCTTGATGATGATGATGAACTCCTTTAACTTGACCTTATCTGGGAAGCACTTTATCTGCCCTTCCATTCTAAATGATAGTTTTGCTGGATAGAGTAAACCTGGATATAGGTCTTTGCCTTTCATCACTTTGAATACTTCTTTCCAGCCCCTTCTTGCCAGTAAGGTTTCTTTTGAGAAGTCAGCTGACAGTCTTATGGGAACTCCTTTGTAGGTAAATGTATCCTTTTTTCTTGCTGCTTTTAAGATTCTCTCCTTATCTTTCATCTTGGGTTATGTAATTATGATGTGCTTTGGTGTGTTCTTCCTTGGGCCCAACTTCTTTGGGACTCTGGGCTTTTTGGACCTCCTGGAAATCTATTTCCTCTGCCAGATTGAGGAAGTTCTCCTTCATTATTTTTTCAAGTAAGTTTCCAATTTCTTGCTTTTCCTCTTCTCCATCTGGCATCCCTGTGATTTGGATGTTGGTATGTTTGGAGATGTCCCAGAGGTTTCTTAAACTATCTTCATTTTTTTGAATTCTTGTTTCTTCTTTCAGTTCTTGTTGAATGCTTATTTCTTCCTTATTCCAAACCTTTGATTTGAGTCCCAGTTTCCTTCCCTTCACTGTTGGTTCCCTGTATATTTTCCTTTATTTCACTTTGCATAGCCTTCACTTCTTCCTCTATTTTGCGTTCATACGCAATCATTTCTGTGAGCATCCTGATTACCAGTGTTTTGAACTCTGCATCTGATAGGTTGGCTATCTTCTTGTTGCTTAGTTCTTTTTCTGCAGTTTTGATATATTCTTTCATTTGGACCATTTTTCTTTGTCTCGTGCACCTGTTATGGTGTAAGGGGCAGAGCCTTAGGTATTCACCAGGGTGGCGCAACCCAATTAGCTGCATTGTGGCGCTCTACGTCAGGGAGGGGTCAGAGAGTGAACAATGCTGCTTGCTTGGCTCTTGTCCTGCTTTCAATCACTTTTCCTGCTACCAGTAAGCAAATTGGGCCCTTCTGGTGCTGATTCCTGGGTTGGTGGGCTTGTGTACGTTCTAGGACCCTGTGGGTTTCTCCAGCGAACTCTCCTGTGTGGCTGGGAGTTTCTTCCACTGCCGCAACCCCCAGAGGTTTTGATGGGTGTTGGAACCCTGGGTTGCATGATCTGTCTCACTCCCCAGTTGTTCTTCCTGGCTTATCTGCATGTGAACGTGGGACTGCCCAGTCTGCCACCTTGCTGCCTTTCTCCACCCTTGGTCTGGATGAATACTTCTTCTTTAACTGTTTGGTTGTCATGCAGCTTTATTTTCTGGCAGTCTTGTGTGTTTTTAGTTTTTAAATTTGTTGTCCTTTTGGTTGTGCGAGGATGCAAAGCATATCTACCTACGCCTCCATCTTGACTGGAAGTTGGTGATCAACTTTTTAAAGTGGTACTAAGGATTGCTCTTATTAAAATGACATTTGGAACTTCTCCACCCTCAGTTATGAAGAGTAGGTATGTGATCTGATTTGGAAAGTAATGCTGAAGAATATAGAGAGCTCTTTGGAAATACTCATTTAATTTGGAAATACAGTAGACTGTTTTTCCTTAGGTGCTATTTTGAATTTTATTAAATTCCCTATGCTGTAGATATGCATTTACTCACCATCTAATTTAAAGCTTTCATGTGAAACAGTCTAAGAAATGAAAAGCATTATAATATTTTTTGGAGGACTATCTATGATTTAAGCGAGATAAAAACTATTTTAAAAGAGATGCATTAATCCTTCTTTGGAAAGTTAAGGTTAACTGTGAAGAAGCAGAAACTATCATTTTAGTGTAGGTAAGTTATAGGAGTAGAAATACTCTGAATAGGATTTTTCTGGATATCTTGGCTGGTAAGGACATGATAAGTTTATTTAACATGATGGTTTAATTAATGTAAGTTCAGGAATAAGTTCATACACAAGATCTTTAAAAAGTCTACGTTCAGGAACATTAAAGAAGGCACACTGTAACTTCGTGTACCCAGCTTAGTTGGTCATGATATAGATATATACAATTTTGAGTTGTTTTAAGAAGGAAGTATAAAAGGGATCTTGTCCTTGGAAACCTCACTTCAGACTTTTTGCCTCAGCCCCTTGGTGTGTATTCCAAACACACTTTCCTAGTCAGGTCCCTGTTGACACACCAAAAAAAATAAAAATAAAAACATCCAAACCTGATAAGTTAGTGCTTTGTTGTACTGTGGTTTTGAAAAGTTGGATTTTTCTTTAGATTGATATATTCCCCGAAGATTGGTGAGCTCCAAATAAAGCTTCAGCTTTTTCTAGAATTGGAATCTTTATAAATCTTACATTGTAATTTTAATCTTATAATGCTTACATTCTGATTTCTGTCAAGAAGCTCCCATTATTTTGGCACAGGTAAACAAAGATATATTCAGTTTTGAAAACAAGTAAATATTAAGGGTCTTAAAAAAAGATTTTGAATATTTGTGCGGAAATCATCAGTAACAGATTAGAAATTCAGTTGAGTTTAGGGAAGGAAAATATCTTGGTGGTTCAACCTAGGTTAGATTTAGTGTGTTGGAGATAAAAATATACTATATAGGATAAATTCCTTTATACCAAAAGGTGAAGGGCTGTATTTTATTTCTTACTCAGTTACTGAGCTTATTTCTTTTGTTTATTACACAGATGCTGCATATGACTTACTTTGCCCCGGTGAAGACCAGTTGCTAGAACATGCTGAGGGACAGACTGTGGCATGCAACGGACATTGCAAGGTCCCCTTTTCATCCAGAGCCTTTTTGAGTTTCAAGTTTGATCATAATGCTATAATGAGAATCTTGGACCTTTGATAGCAGCAGATGTGTTGTGGGAGTCCACGAGCAGAGCCCTGTCGCATTTGAGTGGGTGTCTCTCTCTGAGCCTTACCTTTCTCAGGTGTTTTAAAGAAATGCAAGGAGGCAATGATGTTTCTGAAGAGATTGTTCTCTGTGCAGAAGAGAGAGTAGAAAGAAACATGAATTTGGACTGTAAATGCAGTTTTATAACCTTTTTATACAAATGTACATTTTCAGTGTTCGGTAATGAATTTAAGTTGCTTTTATGAGGGCATTTTTTTCCTGTGATTGTAATTTTTATTTTATATTCTGATCAAGAAAATAGTGTTTGAGTTATCATCAAGTTAATGGGAATGGTCTATCTACCCATTTTAGTGATTGCAATAATAGTTTTCTTATTTTGAAATTTTAAAAGAAACAATACATAATTTATTAAATGAACATAAGAGCTGAAATGTCATAGAAGTCAAGATTGCAGGTCATCTTCTCTGGTGGCATTTAGCATATTTCTTTGCTTTTAACCACTTAGGTTCTCTAATCCTCCTCTGCTTGAAGTTTTGTTGAAAGGTTTTATTTAGAACCAGCATCTGCTATATAATGTTCATATTCAAAATGAACTCTTAGCACTTCATTAAAGGACAAAGTCCTCAGCCTGGAGGGGACCGAGTTGGTTGGGTGTGGAGTTGCTTCTCTAACTTTGTGTTGCGCTACATGCAGTCGGTAAACTTGTGGGACTGCTGGAGGGAGGGTAGCAGAGAACGCAGAGGCCATGATGCAGTGGCTGCCTCGGTCCTGTCTTCTCCGTCCTGCCACCAGCACCGTAGTATCATACAGTGGTTTTGTTCTCGAGAAGGTATGTTCTATATTATGGTTGTGTAAATACATACGGAATCTGACATTATTAGGTTTTATGTTGCATCTCAGTGTTGATCTGTGGAAACTGATGTTATATTTGGTTCCAGTCTGCAGTAGTAGCAGAGACTGACTTGCTTTTATTAGCATGCTGAAGCCCCTGGATGATGGAGTGAAAATAAAAGGAGTGTGCAGTTTACCCAGGTACAAATAAAGCATCTCTCTGGGGGTGGGGGTCAGAACATGGAAGTAACACACATAACTTCTAGGAATGTATTTTGCTTTTTCAGATTCTTAAATCTAAATAAGGATGGCAGTGCCCTTTTTAAGGAGGATTTCAGCTATAATTGCGGACAATCGCCAGGGCTGTAAGGGGGCTTTAGTGTTTGGGCTGCTTGTGACCTCAGTGAAGGCATTTGCGGTGGGTGGGGGGTATTGGTGTGATAATATGTGTGCGTGTGCATCTGTCACATGGGTTTAAAAATCGTTTTTTACGTGTGGTATCCACAAAATATATCTCTGCTTGTAAATTTTATTGTAGAAATCTTTATTCTGTATAGATAGCCTATTTAATAGGGGTTCTATGTAACCCATGGGGCTTTCAAAAGAAATACTATTATAAGGAATTCACTTGGTATTACTTTGCTTTAGCTTTTAAGTGGCTTAATTTTTAAAGGAGAAAGTCTATTTATTAATGAAAGTGTCACCCTCTTGGTGCTAAGCAGGGGAATTCACAATTGCAACATTGTGTTTAGAATTAGGTTATTTACAGTCCTGCATCTTTTAGTGTGACAAATATGTGAATCCTTTTGTGACTTTTTAAAAAATGCATTCTATGACTGTGTTTGGAAATTCTTACTCTTCTTTCCAGAAATACAGCTGCTTTGCTTGGGTCTCCTTGAGCCATATTTATAGTTGGTCCCAGCATTCCAGATACCTGTTAAATTGGTAAGGGAGTGAAACTTCATTTGCCTGGCAGGTAAATTATTTTCACTCGTTTACTGTCATCTGGAAACCATTTAATTTTTAGTAATTTTGTATTTTTTTAAAGTGAGTATTATACTGTGTTCATTTTTTCCGGTGCCTAGAGTTGGATTTTTCAGCTCTCTATTAAAGCAAAAGAGATTAGAGTTAGTTATCGGAAGTATGTCTTCTAATAGTGTTGAACCTGTTAAAGAACCAACACATTTTCTCTTTTCATTTATAGTAGCTTAGCCATAGTTCAGTGTTGCTGCTGCTGTGCTGCCCCCACTAATGCACTGTGGCACAAAGCAGGGGTATTGTTGGGATGGGATTTTGATAACTTGAGGTGTTTATCTATCTTAACAGTTCGAGATAAAAAAAAATTATGTGAGTAAAGTTAATGTGTCTGATGTGACTAAACTATGCAGAAAATGTATGAGTTGGATGTATCTGTTTTATGTATACCTGTTAACGCTTACTCCCTTGGACTCGTGTGTTAGTGTCTCATTGTTCAGGTTTCTTTGAGAAAGGCCATGCTTAGCACAGAACTGGATTTCTCCTTCGAGAAAAGTTAGCATGGTTTGAAGAAATCAAGTGATGAAGAAGTGTGCTGAATATGCAATAATTTACTCCTGTGTGCTGCATTCTAAGCTAGATGAGAAGAGTAGTTGTGTTGGCTTCATTATGTTTTATGTCTTTGAGAGAGAAATAGGTCTTTGAATCCACTTTTTAAATGTTCTTATGTTTCAAGGTTCAGTGCACTGTGAATCTTTTATTTTTTAAAATTTTGTAGGTGCTTTTATATATAACTGTAATGTTTCGTAAGATGTTAAATGAATTGTTTTTGTACTTAACCATAGTAATCCAAAAGATAAGGGTATGGTATACATGCTTTCACAAGTTTTCATTAAGAAATAACAAGAGAATGTTTTTAGGAATTCAAACAGTGACACTCTTTTGAGACATGAGTGTTTGAAGATGTCTGAGAACCTAATAGAACTCTTAAGAACATGGATGAAATTTGATTGAAGATGTTTGAAAATTAAGTTGGATTCTCATTTTAATATATAAAGGCAAGTCTGTGCTGTCAAAGGAACTGTGGTTGCTGCTTTGAGCTTTGGATATCCTTATTTTTCTATTAAATATCAGTACAGATAATGACATGTAGTGAAATTTAGCAAAATAAATTTTATGCTATAAGATTGGGTTGGTACTTTGTCTTTTAGTAATTTGTTCAGTAGTCCTCACTTATCCATGGCTTTGCTTTCTGTGGTTTTAGTTACCCACAAGCAACTGCGATGTGAAAATAATAAATGGAAATTTCCAGAAGTAATTCATAAGTTTTAAATTGTGCGTTGTTCTGACCGCGGGATGAAACCTCATGCTGTACCGCTCCCTCTGCCCAGGGCCTTGCATCGGCCCGTGGTGCAGTGGGTCCACGCTGTGCATGCTCCCTGCCCACTAGTCACTTAGCACCCGTCTGGGTTATCAGATCGACTCGTGGTATCACAGGGCCAGTGTTCAAGGAGCCCTTGTTTTATGTAATGATGGCCCTAAGCACAAGAGCAGTGATGCTGGGAACTCGGATGCGCTTCCTTTAAGTGAAAGGATATATATATAAAAAACAGCGATACAGGGTTTGGTACTATCTGTGGTTTCAGGCATCCACTGGGGATCTTGGAAAGCATCTCTGTGGGTAAGTGGGGACTACTGTAATATCAACTAAAAAGAACTGAAATCTAAGTGAATAGCATCCTTCCATAGGAATTAAACTCTTCTATAAAACTTAACATATTGTGGTGGTCTTTAGAAATGTTCAGGTCTGTGTGCATGTGTGTATTCAAAACATTTTATTACCTGTTCCCTCATTTAACTTTTTTTGGGGGGGAGGGTCTCCAATACTTAGTTAACTTGAACAGTAAGGAGCAAAGTCAATTATAAAAGTTTGCCAAGTTACTTTTCTTACTATTGATAATATGTCTTGGCTTTCTATATTTTTGTACCATTGGACTTCCCTCTGCCACCTCCAGAAATTTTGTTTTGAATGCCATCTATTGTCTCAGCTATTCTGAGGCAGTATTTTCTTTGCATATTCATAATTTTAAGGTTAGATTGATTAAATTTTGTGATTGAAGAAAAGTAATTGTTACCTAGTAATTTTGACTTGGATGATTTTCTAGCCTGGAAAAGGGGCTTATTTATTACTGTAATGTTAGATTAAAGCTGAACAAGACAAACTCTTATTTTGTCTGAAGGTGTCAGTATCTTTACCTTTAAGTACCCGTTTCTAGGCAAACAGGTGTCAATAAAACAACAGTTTTGTTAAACCTTATTCCTGATAGCTTGGGAAAGCCTAGCTAGAGTTCCTCATTTTGTGTTCTGTCCTGAGACTTTAAAAGTGCATTTGTATAGTTGCCAAAAATTCTAAAAGTGAGATTATGATGGGCTTTCTCAGCATCCTTTTTTCTTGGAGTCTGAACTCCTGTGTGGTAAAGATGGCAGGTAGCAGATGGCCAGGAGGGCTTTGCCCATGCTTTCTTCCAGAGCAGAGATCTGGATTGCAGTTTCAAGAGACATGGTAGGCTATTATTTAAAACAACAGGGCCCTGAAGGGAGAAGATAGGTATAGTTGCTGGGCAAAGAGCGTAAGGAAGAAATTGTAGAAGATCAGTGAGTGCTGTATGATGTCCTAGGCTCGAAATGTGAGCATTGCCTTGTCCAGGCAGAGTGGCCATTGTCAGGCATTTTCTCCCAAGTAGGGGTAAAGTTACTTTTTTCCCCTGAGTACAGTTGCCAAGCAATCCAGTGAGTCTGAAGTAAATTTTCTCACTTTAAAGATCAGTGTTTGAGAGTCTGGTCTTTCCTGTACTGATACTTGGCGACTGCAGCCACACTGGAGTGCACTGCTTCGTTACAGGACAGAACCCAGACGCACACAGCCAGTCACTTCATGCGGTAGCCGTACGTTTGTCCTGAGTGGTGATCCATTGTTTTCCATCTGGTTGCCTGTGACAAACAGCAGCATTTAAAATATGAAGTAGTCTATATATAGCTAGGGAAACAGTAAAGCTACCTCTCATGCATGGGAGTGGACTTGAAGGGCTGGCTTCTATGAGCTTAGTTGCTCAGAGTTTAACATAAAGTATCATACAAAGAAATATAAATTAAAAACTTAAAAAGTATGTGGAAGTCTTCTGTCTTGAGAAATATTCATAACTGAATCTTTAATCAGGGTCCCCAGATTAATGAAATGACTAAAGAGATTCCATTTGTCTCGAGTCTTCTGTGGGTTGCAGGGGAGATGGTCTAGCTGTGGTAGCAGCTTGAAAAGCAGAATCTAAAAGGAACTAACCTTGGCAAGGCGCTCACATTAACTGCGTAGTGTTGGTCAAGGGTGCCCTGGGGAAAGGGACTCAATACAGAAATCCGGTGCCTTTGTTTATAACCTTGTTCCACGCGGACGCGCCTTTTATTAAACTTTAGTTTTTCAGTCCAGTGGTGGAAGAATAAGACCCTGAACGTATGTATATTTGTTGCTTGTTTTGGTGGGAGGATTCTTGCAGGTGTTCAGGTGGTGGCATGGTTATTGGCTTCTCTCTGTTGTACCACTTGAAGACCTGTTTCGTTTCTTTTTTTAATTTTTTAAAGATTTTATTTATTTATTTTTAGAGAGAGGGAAAGGGAGGGAGACAGAGAGGGAGAGAAACAGCAATGTATGGTTGCCTCTCACATGGCCCTCACGGGGACCCGGCCTGGAACCCAGGCATGTGCCCCGACTGGGAATCGAACCGGGACCCTCTGGTTCCCAGCCCGCGCTCAGTCCACTGAGCTACACCAGCCAGGCCTGAAGACCTTGTTTCTTAATCCTTTTTCTTGGTGACTAGCCAGGAGGAGGCCACTGAGTCCCTCTCCCTGTTCTCTACTCCCTCCCCGTATTGTCCCTTTTGTAGAAGCTTTTTCTCTCCCTTATTAGTACTCCATACCCATGGTGAATCTCCCTCTGTGGGAATTTGCAAGCAGCGATCTTATCTTGCCTTCGAGTTGATCTCAGTGACCCTTGGGCCATAAGCACATTGGAGAACTGGAGACACCTGTGCTATTTTGAGTCTCTCAGTGTTTGGGAACAAAGAAAACTGCATTTCTAGGGTGAAATGGGCAGTCTTCTTCTGTTCCTCAGTCTTAGTTAATATTCTTAGGCTATGGTCTTTTTAAGGTAGAATGTAACAATTATTTTTTTAATTCATTGAATCTGAGCTATCTAAAGCAGTCTATAGCTACAGACTATGGTGTGAAACATTTGGGGCAGAAGTCTACATGTTGGTCATTTCTCAAGCTTTTAGTTAGCTAGTTCTTTGATACCTTGGCTTATGCTTTTGTGATATTTAGGAATAGACTATGGATGGCAGCAAATGAATGCAAAAGTTTTCGACAGTGAAAGAAATAAAGGCAGTAACTATTCCTTAGCAGTTTGGTTGGTGGGATGTGCTAGTGCTTTTGGAACAAAGGAGTGGCAGCAGACTGACACTCTTCATGTGCTTTACTTACGGCGTGCACTGGCCCAAAGCACAGAAGACACCTGCAGGGGTTCCTCTGAGCCTCTCACCGCTGTCCTGGGGCACCGCTGTCCTACCGTTCATTTTAGGTTCGTGTTCAGATCTTGTCCGAGTATGTTTCAGTTTCAAATGCAAGTGTCCAAAGAACTGTCTTTAATTTTGCTTTTTTGCTTATATTTCACTTAAGAATTAGGATGGGAGACAGCTAACCTGACCTCCATTTGATAAATATTACAAATCTTTTCCTTCGGTAACAAATAGGGGAGGAAAATAAAATCATGAACTATTTTACATACATATATTTATATATATACACACACATTTTTTCCTTACAACTGTTTTTGAAGTTTGCCTATCAGCTGAAGTTTATAAAAATTGTCTGGTAGGTACTGACTCACACAATTCAGATTTTTAATTTTACTTGTTGACTTTAATGAAAGTTTCAATCTTATTTCAGAATAAAATTATTAATCAAATGGAATTATAATTCATGTATTAGCTAACAAGGGAAATGTAAGTCTTTTATCTAAGCAGAATAAAGGCAAACTATTTAGTTTGGAAGGTAAGGGAGAAAGAATTGATTCCATTTTATACTCTGCTTATTTCCAAAGCAAGATATGAACAAGTGTCTTTCATGCTGTGGGGACTAGGTAATGCTCATTGAAGATGTGTAGTCTTAAAAGTTTTCTTGGGAATAGTGTTAGTCTGAAAAAGGTGAAGATGTTTATGCTGAGTTATGTAACAAATTACTTGGGATTCAAAAAGCTGGTAGAAAAAATTGAAATGGTTTCACTAAGTACAATATTCAATTGAGAAACTGGACTTCAGAATAAATGTGATTACTGTCACTGTTGTCTTATGTGAAATGATTTAAGTTTTGCCTTAAATTACAGAAACATTACTTTAGGGAATTTTACTGTTTGGAGAAAGACTGTGTAAGTAAACTTTACACTGAGAGTGATTCTGTCTATGTAGTAATGAAATTCTTGGTGCTTGTTTTGGTTACTTGTCAAACATCCAGGGAGAGCAGAAAAGGAGCCCGAAAGTACCTGCTGGGTTCACCCTGTAGTTACAACAGTTGATAACTTTAGAGCAGGTTTATTGTATTTCTGGGTTTACTACATTCTGGCTTTGTCTCTTTCCCTCAATGTTAATGACTCATTTTCATTTAAATTGGGTGTAACTGTCATAAAACTGGAGCGACTCATGTTTATTAATTGGGAGTTAATGTTTGCAGGATTACTGCACTTCCAAAGTTTTCTAGAAATGCAAGCTGAGAAAATGAACAAATTCGTATGTCTTAACGGTTATGATGTTCTTTTTGAAAGCTTTTTGATGTAATACCAATTTAGAAATTACAAAATACAATTTGAATGCTGGAACGTTTCCTTTGTATTTTAAAACATTTTTCTGTTCAGTGGATTGTTCAAATACTGGCTTTCTGTAAAAACCTTATCATGTTAAATTTAGACTGTAGTGCAATATCAATAAATTTTGCTGCTTGGGCAGTTTTACTTACTACCGTAACTTGTTTTCTGCTGTTACTTGTTACTATAGGTTCCAAGTTGCTCATATTATGGTTGCATCTGTTTGGACCAATAACAAATGACAAGTATAGGATACAGGTGTGCTTGTATGTAGGAAGAAATAGTAAAATGTAGAACGTCTCTGCAAAAATGAAAGAACTGGTATGTATTTTCCACCTCAAACAATTAGTTAGGTTGTTGCTTTAAAGTAAGATTTTACTGTGAGTTAGAGACATAAAATCCAGCAATTCTTGAATTTTTACTAGAATCAGATTTTTAGTGTTCTTGGATCTCAGGGAGAAAGAGGTACATTCTTCTCTACTAGAGACCTGAATTATGTGATAGCACTTTTTACCTAAAATGATGAGCGATCAAGGTAGTACACTCTTCCTGTCGGAGGCGCTGTGCTTTGACGGTAGAAGGGACACGTTGCAGAGCCGTTTACCATGCTTTCTAATAGTCATGTACGACTTCCCTGTACTTCCAATTCTTGATTATATTCCATTTCAGTGATTTTTTTTAAAAGGAAAAATGTTCTTTAATAACTTCCCATTCATACCAAACTTGAAAAGGCAGCCAAGTAAAAATTTGTGATAAATGTGGTTTCTTTGACTGTTTTGATTTATCTAGTCTGGCTTCTAGCCTCTGCTTTGCCTAGGACTTGTGGTTTAATGTGAAACATCACAGGTTTGATATTTACGTTAGACAAACAGATAGTATTACAGGAGGACAGCCTTACCCTTTAGTGAACACAGGTAAAGTACATCTTGGAATTAGAAATATTTATTCAGAATATACGAATGTTTGTAAAATATTATAAATGTCTTTGTATAAATAAATGGAGATTTTTAAAAACAATTCTATATCAAATAACACAAAGTAGCTATTTTACAGCAGCTAAAACTAAAGGCATCTGGAAACATTTAAAGCATACAGGTGAAGAATCTAGAAAATTACAAGGTATAGTACAGCGCTAAGTGGCCCCTTTAAAAGACTTTCAGTACAAACAGTGGAACAATACTGACTGACAAGTGCAAGCTTAGTCACATGTGCTGTAATAACTGACAGTACATTCAAGTGGTGTGAAAGTAGCACATTTTCAAATAATAGGAAACTTATATCTCATGCAAGGTAAATAAGTTGACAATGTCTGAAACATCAGAAATGAAGGGAACTTGTTTCATTATCTGTGCACTGGGTTCAAACAGAAGCAGGTTATTAGGGGCTCTTTACTCACTCGGCAGTCCTGACAAGAGCACTATAAGTGAATACTAGGAGTTCTACAAACAGAACATTTCCACATGGATTTGATTTGCAAAAAGTGCAAAAGTGAATGTAGAGCAGGAACAAGCAAGCAGGTAATCAGTGTGAATAGGGCAATTTTGTATATAGCCTGGTTGCTCTGCTGAGCTAGTATTTCAGATGATTAGTGATTTCAGGTACCACTGGTCAAAGATATGATTATCTGATACTGTGTGCCGTGACTGGGACAGAATGATTTCTTGTCACGGCCACATACAAAATCTCACTAATATGTGAGTGATACAGAAAGTGTCCAGTATAACTTATTAACCAAAAATGTAGTGAAACTAGCTTTCTTTACACAGGAATTAGCAAAACAGGAATTCATGAACAGCTGCTATTCCAACTTGTACCCTTTTCCACATGTATGTTTTTTAACAGCTCAGAGACGCTGTGATAGTAGGCAGCATCACATTAATTGGTCATTCTGATTCCAGTTCTAAAAAGTTAGTGCTTGACAGCCAATAACATGTATTAGTGAATACAAATGTAGCCAGTCAGAAAGTGTGTGTGAAACAAGGGGACCTGAAGGAGGACACAGGTTCAAGGCTAACTTCAAGCTGGCCTGTATACATACGAGGTTTTGGTGAACTAGAATAGGATTTGAATAAACTTTAGGGAGAACTGTGTGTGCAGTCATGGTATAATTTTTGTTTTGTAATTAGTTTTGTGTCTTTTACAAAGTAGGGCTCAGCCTCTAATCACTAGGGAGTTTGGAAGCCTCAGTGAAAAGTGGTGGTCTTATTATTTCTTGTCAAATAAATAGGACATTCTTTTGGGTAAATAGAAAATAACTGCTATATGATTTTAGTGTTACCTGCTATAGGAAAACAACAAAAATGTACGTATGTTTTCCGCCCCGCAATAAAATACCCATTGCAGTGTTAGTGACTATGCCCTAATTAAGCTCAATGCAAAAATTCGATCATGAGGTAACTCATTCCCCCTTTGGCCTCTAGAAACTAACTGTAGCTCTGTTTTGTTTTTTTGTTTTTTTTAAATAATTACTTTATTGTTTTTCAGTTACAGTTGTCTGCATCCTCTCCCCTCCCTGTAGCTGTTTGATGCAGCTATAAACTTAGTGAAATAGTTTCATGGATGAGACATACCCCCAGTTTTATGTATTTGCAAATGACTTAAAACTTTTTAAAGTTTGATTTTTTTTTTTTTTAAATTTGTAGTCGTGATATCTTTCTCATCAGTTCACTTAAAACACAAGCATGGTACCCTAAACTCTTGAGATGTTTAAGATAATGAATGATAGAATTAACTGCATGATAATTTTTATGGGCCATGGGAAAACAACTTTAGAAGGGAACAGGCAGCTGGAGGTTCTTTATTCACGGTACTGACACAGGCAGTCCCCCTCAGGTCAGGTGACTGGGGGGCATTTTTCCATTTGAAATGTAATCTGTATCAGGGGTCCAGAACCAGACAGGGCTGCACAGCAGGAGGTGAGCGGCTGGTGAGCCAGTGAAGCTTTGCTGGCATTACCACCTGAGCTCAGCACTCCTGTCCCCTGCCCTTTCGTGGGGAAAAAAAAATGTTGCCCTGGCTGGGTGTAGCTCAGTGGATTGAGTGCGGACTGGGAACCAAAGGGTCCTGGTTCAATTCCCAGTCAGGGCACATGCCTAGGTTGCAGGCCAGGTTCCTATGAGGGCCATGTGAGAGGCAACCATACATTGCTGTTTCTCTCCCTCTCTTCCCCTCTCTCTAAAAATAAAAAAAAAATAAAATCTTTTAAAAAAAAAATTGTCTTCCAGGAAACCACGTCCCTGGTGCAGAAAAGGTTGGGGACCACTGATCTATCTAGGGCTAGGAACTAGGAGACTGTCAGATTTTTTTTTTATTTTTTTTTAAGATTTTATTTATTTTCAGAGAGAGGAGAAGGGAGGGAGAAAGAGCAATGTATGGTTGCCTCTCACATGGCCCTCATGGGGACCTGGCCCGCAACCCAGGCATGTGCCCCAACTGGGAATCGAACCGGGACCCTCTGGTTCCCAGCCCGCGCTCAAGCCACTGAGCTACACCAGCTGGGCTATTGTCAGATACTTTTAAAGTTTTTCTTAAGAGTAGTAAAATCCTTACTAGCCACATCCTAACAGTTTTTAAGAAAAGCCTTTCTGGAGAAGTAGAATGATGAAGCTCTCTAATCCAGATTCTCTGAGGTTCTTGTAAAGTATTGCTGCAGGCTCAGAGGAAAGATTAGTGAGAAGTACACACAACTCAAAGGAGAATTAAGCGGTTATGTTTAACTGGCACTTCATTTTTTATAGACCAAACATTTCCAGTTTCAGGCAGCATGGATATTAACTTCAGACACCTGACATGCCAGCAGATGGCAACAGTGAGACATCTAGTATACCTCTGGGGTCAGAGCATGGTAAGTGTCGACTGTCCATTGATAGAGATATTTATCATAAGTAGGTTTTGGTGAAAGCCTCAAATAACATCTTACCACCGAGGAGTCTGTGTCAGTTTTGGCAGCTGGAGCACTTGGGGCTTGGCAGAACATCAGACGCAGTGGGTAGGCCCACAATGATGGCACACTGTGACAGAGAGAAGTGTCTTCGATCTGATTTTGGCCTCAGTTCAGTGGTGGGAAATACACTGCAAGAGAACTGTCAGGTGGGTCCTTTCTTCCCATGCCCATTGCTCTAAGGGCCAAAGACTGAACTCGGAATAGAGAGGGTAACCGCCTGAAAGGGGTAAGAAACCACTGAGGAAACTGGAAGAAAATAAAAATAGGAAGGTCTAAAGATTTTTTAAACCTCATACAAATTAGAATGAAGAACGTCATTTTACCCCCGGCAGAGATGTTGATGTAAACTGTCCTGTATTCAGAAAGGGAAGAGTTCAGGTTACAAAACAGGAAGATTGCGCAGCACCGGCAGTCACCCAACAGTGCGCAGTCAGCACAGCCCAGTCCTGTTCACCTTCAGCAAGGGTTTTATCTTAGGGGGTCTTTGAAAAATGCAAGGAAAGGAAATCAACTACTTAATAATAGCTTTTTTATTCTGCACATTTATAAAAGTAACAGTTTTACTGGGGAAATAGTTTTCACCCAATCACCACATACGGTATTTAAAAAGTATTATGTTGATGTATAAACTCAAAATGAGGCCGGGCAGCTTCAGTAATACAGGGGCTTCTGATGGAAGAGCAGAGCCTCGGTCTGGAGGGGCCCCAGAACCCTACAAGGGTGGGCGCTCGGTTCTAACTCGGGGCAAGCATGCTAGATAGGGCAGCAGACAGGCTTTGATTCCTGCGTCTGCTACGCTTACCAGTCGCAAGAGAGAAAGCCATGGCTGCATTCCCACTTTGCACACAGGTCCCAATTAGCTTGGAGGAGGACGTTTCCCTAGGCAAGCTGGGAAAACTGATTTTGTCTGTTAAATGATTTTTGGACGTACTTTTCAGCCAAAACGTTTTCCTTGTGACAAAATGAGATTTTACCCAAAGAGTAAAAATTGATTTTAAGAAATTACAAACAAGAACCAACTCTGACTGAACAACAGATTCATAAGACAGGAACCAGCGGGCACTTTCTTGGCGATCAGAACACCGAGAGCTGGCTCCTGCAGACTGACACCAGGTGACTGAGGATCTGGCAGCCTAACTGCCTACCATGGGACACATGGGAAGCAGCTGCACATGCCTGAGAGAGTTGGCTGCTCTGGGGATGAGACTCTGCCCTCCGAGGGGGTGGCTCGAGTGTCCTCCGCCAGAGTGCAGAAGGCTGAGGAACGGGATTCATGCCTCTGAAAACAGACGTTTAGCTGTGGCCATGGGGACGCTGATGCAATGACCTGGCCGTAAGCAAAACTTTGTGAACTGTGGCATGGGAACATACTTTTCGTAGGGCACTTGGGTGGATTTCAGGCGCCACAGAGTAAATGGCAAGTGGTCCTTTAAGATGTCTCAGGCCAATTACCGAAGAAAGACGGTGAAACAGTGACAGTGGAAGAGGAATAATGAGTCTGAGATGGAAGCCCTTCCTGAAAGAATTCAGGTACTTTGGTCCTACCCAGTCCTGTCAGCATTTTGCGTGAAATTTAGCCTTTTTAAGCACCATATGCTAACGATCACCAAGTCTGGGGGAGAAAAGGAGGCCTCGACAACCATTTCCCTACCCCGTGCCGTTCATCACAGCAGGAGCAAAGTCTTGAACTGGTGATTCAGTAGCAATCTCTTAAATAGGTGGGATCAGCCTGCAAAATAGTAACTACTCAGTGTCCTGCCTCTTGCCCTTAGAGAAATAGAGGCATGTCCAGAGCTACATATATACTCCTGTGGGTGAACTCTGGTTCATGCAAACAGCAATTATAGAGTGCCCAGGGGCTGGGGGTGGGGAAGTACTAAGAATGCTCCTCTGTCCTTGAAGAAATTCCAGATACAATTTCAGTTCCAATACACTCATCAGCCCACCTCCTAGCCTTGGCTGTTCATAAGCCCCCACCAGGCGGGGTAGCCCCAAAATCAGAAGAGAGCACCCTCCTGGGCCCTGCCTCCGCAGTGGGAGCTGAAGGCAGTCTCACTCCCCGACACAGAGCTGTTCATGCCAGCCCGGGGCTTGCTCGCCCTATAACCTCGTATCTAGGACTGTGACACCTATGTACCATCTGCTGTGTGACAGCCTGTGTCTCAGAGTTGGTAGATGGGACTTCAACACCAAAGCCGCCTTACACTGAGCAAATCTAGATATGAAGACATATCCACACCCGTGTGCGTCAGTTTTCCCTCTGAAGGAGAAGGACAGAAGAGAGACTGGGGACGCCAGAGAAGGTCACTGTCTACCAAATGGAGGAAAAGAGTGAAAAATCCTATCAAACAAACGCCCGGGACACCGCTGAAGCAACCTCCAGAGCAGAAAAGGTGGGAGGCTGACAAAGCCAGCGCGGAAGCAGAGGCCAGGCCTGCTGTGCACGTGCACAGAGCAGGTATTTACACGCTGTCCCCGGGTCTGCGGGACGCAGTCTGCACGGCGTTGCCAGGGATGCTCACCTCCGGGGCTAGTCCATGGCACTGCACCATCCAGGCGCTGACCTACCTGCCAACCCTCCCTAATTCTCCCAACCGGCACTCTGCCCCCAGGGCCCCTCTCTCTTCCGCGACCCGCCACAGTTGAGCTTCCATGGGCAGAACTTTGGGGCCCGAGTGCCGACTAAAGTGAAGTTTCGTTGGTGTGTGGCCTCGAGTTCTCCTCCTCCAGCAGAGCTATTCTCTGCTTGAGCATCCTCACTTGGGTCTCGTGCCTCTCCACCATGGCCATCATCTGAGACTCCAGCTTCTTCAGTTTGTTTTGATGCTTCTTCTTGGCTTTCTCATAGGCGGCCACCAGGTTGCTGTGGGCGGACAGAAGGAAATGAGATGCAGGCTTCCCCTGAGGCAGCACCGAGACACACCGGCCTGTCCAGTGGGCAGCCGGTTCCAGCAAGCACCATTCTGGAGAAGCAGAGGTCACCGAGCCTCCTCAGCAGGAACCTGAAGTCAAATGGTTAGTGTTTCAGCTCTCACGGCCCTTCATCTCTGAGCTTTAACCACGACTGCTCAGCTGACGGCCGGGGGCTCGTCACGGACCCATTAGGAGGGTTAAACCAACCATCCGAACTACCCACACGCAAAACCGGCAGAAAGGCAGCTGGATTCCAGAAATCTGTCATTTAAATACAACTACTGTGTCTGTCACTTCATGGCTGCCTGCAACAGATGGTCAAGTGTAAGATACGGGAAGGAGTTTCTCCCGCACCTTAGTCTGAGTGACCTCGCCAAGGATGAGGGCGGAGGGGCTGCAGCCATTTCCCTTCATTCGTGGACCAGCGGGACTCTGAGCACACAGCCTATCTGAAGCTGATGCTGGCCCAACACAGCACCTAGGCCTCTGAGCTGTCCCCCTGGGGAGGGGCAGGGATGAGCCCAGGGCTAGGTAAGTCCTGACATCCTCTCTGGTCCCACATGACACCCCACACGCTTTCCGTGCACATTCAGGTTCTTCATGTGTGGCCCGAAGACGGCCCCTGAGGTGTCTGAAAGCCCCTTCAGAGGAGGTCTGGGAGGTCCTGTATTTTCTACCTACAGTCTGTGAAGCTGGCTTTCTTATGTGTTTCAGAACGATAGGAAGCAATTGTGAGAATCCAGCTGTCTTCTATTAAACCAGACATTGAACAACAACAACACAAAAAAGCCAGACATTATAGAGATTTGCAAAATTGTAAAAACAGTGCCACTTTTTTTGTAAAATAAGTTATTTTTTAAAAAACAAAGGCCATTTATACTACGTGTAGTTACTGATTTTTAGTAAACGAATTAAGAAAAACTTTAAAAGATGTTTTAGTTTCTAAAATGATAAGTGTCAGCCCTGGCTGGTGTAGCTCAGTGGATCGAGCGTGGGCTGCAAACCAAGAGGTCGCCGGTTCGATTCCCAGTCAGGGCACATGCCTGGGTTGCAGGCCAGATTCCCAGTGGGGGACACATGGGAAGCAACTGCACATTGCTGTTTCTTTCCCTCTTTCTCCCTCCCTTCCCTTCTCTCTAAAAATAAATAAAATATAAAAAAATAACTAAGTGTCAATAGATAAAGAATTATAAGAACAAAGCTCTTTGAGGTCCTCAGTTTTTATGCATATAAAAGGGTCCTGGACCCACAAAGTACCACTGGCCAGATGCACACAAGGGGGTTTTACCTGTTGGCTCTCTTTAGGTCGTTAACAAACTCTGCTGATTGCTGGTGTCGGATTTCACTGCTCTTGGTGAGGCGTTCCAAGGCACTCACCAACTCTTGAACCCTGGCCTTTAACTTCTTTTCTCTGCATCAAGGAGAGACAGACAGCATGCCATGAGTGACCTGAGGCAGTGATGGAGGTGGCTGCTACCCGGGAAGTGTGCACCTTGCCAAGTCAAAGGCAGGCACAGAGAGGAGCCGCTGGAGGGCACAGGAGCTCCCTTTCCTGAGGCGGAGCCAAGAGGCCTCACCTCTGCACTCCTGAGGCCGATCCGAGTCTGCCTCCTTCAATGCTAAGGGCCTTTAGAGATCTATGGTATAAGTCACAAAGGAACAAGACAGGCAGGATGCCTTCCAGATGGAGAAACTGAGCTAACCTAGAAGTCCCTTCTGTGGGCGTGCCAGACGCTCGTCAGCTAGTGCAGCTCGACCGCAGAACCTTGTCGCAGCTCCACACCCTTCTCCAGGTGTCCCCAGCATCTCCTGAACCACTCAGGGACTCACAGACAAAGCCTCGGCTCTCGTCCAAGGGCTGTCTGCCTCGGACAAACCCCTGCTCACTGAAATCCACATAGTCGTACCTTGCACCACAAACACAAGAAGGCAGAGGAAGGAGAATTGACAGTATTCTCCTTTTAAAGGTTCTTGTTTTCCTTTAAAGTGCTGAAATTATATCGCACTTTCATTCGACTCTCCCCACTCCACGGCTTCACGTTCTGTGGGCTCTTTGCTGCTATAGCAATAACCCAAGTTAACTGATGAGGAGTCAGTTACGGAAGGTTTCTAGTGTCTATTCAGCTAATTGCCTCCCTCTGATTCCCACAAGAACACGAGACCCCGGGCAGGGAGACATTAATGAGCACCCCGCCTCCCCCTTGCACAGTGTTGCTGCTTCGGATCACAGGCGTCACAGCGTAGTCTCCCTGATCTGGTTCATGCGTCTGAGCTCAGCAGACTCCCCCATGGGCACACAGGCTCCAGGGTCACAAGGGTTTTCGTTGGTTTAGTCCTGGATGTAGCCCCCGTGCTGAGTGCCATGCCTGGGCGACAGCTTCTCAGGAACAGTGGTTAACACAGCTTCGGAACGACTCACTGAGAGTATTTGTTCTTGGAGCATACTAAGAAACCAGAATTTATGGAAGAAATTCCTCGTATGAGGAATGTAAATCAGCACGATTGTGTTGGAAGGCAATTTGGCAGTTTCTGGCAAAATGAACACGCCCCTTGACTAAGCAACTTGATTTCTAGGAATTTTTCTTTAGAAATAGTGTGGGTGCCAGAAGATAGATGGGGTTACAGTTGCATTCACTGTGGCACTGGGCTGACAGCTCAGAGCGGGAAACGACCAGGGTAAGGTACCTCCCTACCACTCTGCAACTTAACCAATGCAGATCGAAACGTGCTTGGCACAGTGTCTGACAAACTCATCTGGAAAGGGTGACTTCTGTTCGATGCCGTTTTTGCAAAAACAACAAAAAATCTAGTTTAATAACAACAATAGACCAGAAGGCTGAACACCACTCAGCAAAGGATTAACTCACAAGAGGGGTGGCAGGTGGCTTTCATTTTCTGTTAGGTTGGCCAAAAAGTTCCTTTAGTTTTTTCTGTACGTTTGGCTCTGGTAGCACTTAGTTGTCTTTAATGTCATTCAAAACAATTTTGTTAAGATTGTATTGTGACAGCTGTCACATCAGTGTGCATTAAAAAAATACCAAATTGGAGAATTTTTGTGCAGCCATTTTAATATTGAAGATGGGAGAAAATATGCAACATTTTCGGCATATTATGCTTTCTTATTTCAAGAAAAGTAAAACAACTGAAATAAAAAAAAAAAGATTTGTGCAGTGTATGGAGAAGGTGCTGTGACTGATTGATCATGTCAAAAGTGGTTTGTGGCCCTGGCTGGCATAGCTCAGTGGATTGAGCGCGGGTCTGTGAATCAAAGCATCGCAGGTTTGATTCCCAGTCAGGGTACATGGCTGGGTTGCAGGCCACTATGGGGTGTGCCAGAAGCAACCATACATTGATGTTTCACTCCTTCTCTTTTTCCTTCCCTTTGCCCTCTCTCTAAAAAAGTAAATAAATAAAATATTTAAAAAAAAGTCATTTGCAAAGTTTCTTGGTACTACTGACCTTTTGGCTAAATTTCTGCTGTGGGGCTGTCTTATGCATTGGAAGATGTTTAGCAGCACCCTGGCCTCTGCCCACTAGAAGCCAATAGCAGGAGGTAGCTGATATACTCAAAATATCCAAGTCAGTAAAGTTTTTATAAATATAAACAATTGCTTGACATTTTTAAGCTTAGCCCGCCTTGGTAAACTGTGTGAGGTCTGTGCTCCCGATGGGAGGCGCTAGGAGGGTGACGGGGTGAGGACTCTGCCAAGGGTTCAGAGGCTGGTTCTCCCTGGCTTTTCAAATGTCTGCATCTTTCATGTTTCTGCCTCCAGCTACCGTTGGTGCAAGTCAAGCTTCCCAAACAATAATAAAGGAATTGCAACAGGAGAATCCTGACCTGCTTTTGTGAGTGAGGCGAAGGCGGGAAATCTTGGAAAGTGAAGCCTGGCCCAAGTCCCATCACTGCTCATTCTTCAGGGAGCCCTCCCTCCAGCAGAGCACATCCCACTGGCTGAGGGTGGGGTTTTCTCCTGGGCCCCAGCAGCCACCCCAACTTTGGCTGCATTTCTTCCAGGAGTCTGAGAGTGTCACCCTTCCCTGTCAGAAGTGAGAACAGTGTCTTGGGTGCCTGTCCCCTCCCTCGCCACCCCTTCTGCTTTCCCTGTAGCCCTGTGTCAGCTGGGGCAGGTTAGCAGACTGGGAAAGATTCGTCCCTTCCCTCTGGCTAAAAAAAACTGGGAGGTTTTGTTACTGTTTTGAGTCTTTTTCATTCTAAATATGATTAATAGTGCAAAGGGAAAAAATATTGTGACGAGAATTAAAAATGTCACCATGAACTCAATAAATTCACAACAACAACAAAAACTGCCCAGAGCAATACCATTATTCTCCACCCCAATTACATCCATACCTCTCCGCGCTACCCTGCAGAGGATGGAGAATATGGACTCCCTGCGCCCTGCCCCCCCCAAACCAAGGGCTTCCCTCGCCCCAGGACCCTGAGAGACCAGAGCAAACTGCCCAGGCCTGGCCAGAGCCCAGGAAGGCAGGTGGGCCCTCACAGACCCACAGATCCAGTCTCTGCTCCAACCCTACACACTTGGAGGCCTGAGGACTTGGGCCTGGACCGTATTCTACAGCCCACTGTTTCTTTACTTGATTCTCTCCATTCCCATTTATTTTTCTAAATAACTTGCTAAAAGCCCAAATCCTTATCTCCAGGCCTTGTCATGGATCTCTGGACTTATCTGACATTTCTACTTAGGCATCTTCAACTTCACACGCCTTCTGAGATGGTCTCCCAAATCCATTCCTCCTCCCTTGTCAGCAAAGGGCAACGCCATTGGCCCTCATCACTCCTCCCTTCCCCTTGACCTCCACGGCAGGTCACGAGCGAACCACACCTACCAAAGTGCCACTTCTGCCAGAACCCCCAGGGCGGCCACTCCTCAGCTCCCCACGGTGTCGGCCACACCTTTGCCGCCTCTAGTTAGGTTTTCACAGACAGAGCATCTAGAAGTTTTTACTATGACAAGTCAGATCATTTTACCGCCCTTCAGTGCCTTCCGCCTGCAGCTGGAACAAAGCCGGTGGTCCTACCTGGGCCTCTAAGGCCCCACTGGACCTGCCCCCTGCCTACCCAGGTTTTGGCATTGCCCCCTCTCACCCTCCAGCGTGCCGGAATCCCATCGGCACACACTAAGCTTTTCCCTCTGCTTGGGGTGCACTTCCTCCAACCAGCTACTTTTCCTCCTCCTTATCTTACCTGAAAGGTCACCTCCTCCGAGAAGCCCACCCATCTGAACAAATGGCTCAGAGTTGTGACATCATAGCACCTTGTCATTTCCTACAAATTATTCATTGCAATCTGTATGTAATTTTTGGGGGAAAAAGTCCACAGTGACTATATCACATGACCCTGCTTATTTCCTTCATTGTAAACATCAGTCTATCACTAATTATTTTTTAGAAAACCCAGGTAGTGTGAAACAGCTATCTCTTAAGTCCTTTTTGAGTATAAAGTTCTTTAATTGTTATAAATATTGTCCAGGTGAGCCCACATGAGCGGGCTTTGTGCACACTCAACTGTAGGCAAAGCTTCGGCAGCACATGGGGTCCAGCAGAGAAGATGGAAGCCCTCCCGATTTCTCACTGACTTGCTCCATGACCCTCGGAAACCACTCAGCCTTGCTGTGCCTTTCCTTCCCCCTCACGTGGAGACCACCTCCTGTCCCCAAGAACATGACAGAGATGAATGGTCCACCCCTCTCAGCTGTGCTGAGGTCCCCAGGGCAGGCTGCACTCACACATCTGAGTACAAAGAAGAGTCATTTCTGAAAAGTCCCTCTCGGTTACACCTCGCTTCTTTGGTGTAAAGACCAGTCAGGTAAATTTTACCGAGACCCAGAGCAGGAGAGAGACCTGAGACGAAGAAGGTTTTGCAGAACACAGCCTGTGGGGACCAGGGCCGAAACAAGGCCCCCTGGTAAGGAAAGCTTCGTGTGCAAGACCGGAAACGGGTCTTCCAGATGCGGTTCGATGGCTACACGGGTGCCAATGAACGTTCCTGGAGGTGGAGGGACTGAAATCGGCGCGGAGGGGAGGTAGGTGCGGCCGCACACAGTCCGGGCTGCATTCCAGAGCGGGGCGGGGAGAAGACGCAGTAAGAGGGCAGGGTGGGCGCAAGGGCTGCCGGAACTGACGCCAGCGAGGCTGGGAGGCTGGGAGGCCAGGGCAGGATTCTTATAACCAGTGACTGGAAGGCCACGGGCACCTTCCTGGGGGCGGCTGGTTCTCTGCAACAAAAGACCACGGTGCAGCCTCTTCCCCTCCCACCTCTGTGCCTGCTGTCTTGAGTCTGGATGCCTGGGCCCACAGATTCCTTTTCTAAGAGAGGAATATTTCTGAAACTGTGGGGCAGTTTCCCTCCATTGACTTCAGCTAGCTCGGTGGTGATTTAATATCTCCAAAGGTGTTAGTTTCCACTTGGTTTTTAAAAACAAAAGCATTCCCAGCCCTCAGGTGTTTATATTACATACCCTCATGAAATGATTCTTCCAGGGTTTAAGCTACAGTGACAGTGTAATTATGTTATTGCCCTTTTTCCTGTAGCCCTGTGGGTTCTTTCTGGGATCCATATATCTGGCCCTTGATTAGAAATCCATGCTAACCAACTCAAGGCTGGTTATTGGAAATCCATTGTGATGGACAGAGCAAATGAAATCTCTTTGTGTTGAGTCAGCAGAACCTGCGCCCTCCCTGTGCCAGCAAAGGCCTCTGAGGTTTGGGGAATGGGAGAAACGCCGGGGCTTAGTGTACAGACAGGCCTCCCCGGTGGCTCCCAGCGGGAGGCGGGCGTGGGCCTGCATCCCCTGCTCCTGGCACTGTCGGGTCGTTGGGATTCACGGACGGCATCTTCCGGAGACACCTCTCTCTTCCCACCTCAAGCCAAGCAATTACAATCTAACCACATGACCGGAGGCGCAGGTGGTGTAAAAGCAGAGCTGTTACAAGTTGGAAGCAAAGAGCAAAGTGACAGGAAGCGAGGAAGGCAACGAAGTTCCCGCAGGCAGCCTTCCACCCATGGTCAGCCTGGGCATGCACTGCGGCCTTCCCCGTGTACCTCGAATCCCAGAAATGTTGGGAAATGTGTTTTTTATCCTCATCTGAGGATACATATTTATTGATTTCAGACAGAGAGGAAGGGGGTTGCTGAGAGAGAGAGGGATGGAAACATCGATGTGAGAGAGAAACAGATCCGTTGCCTTCCATTCACGCCCCAACTAGGGATCAAACCCACAACCTAGCTATATGCCCTGACTGGGAATCAAACCACGACCTTTTGGTGGATGGGACGACATTCCAACCGACTGAACCACATGGCCAGGGAGGGAAATGTGTTTTTCAAAAATCCCTGAATGTGTTAGAAAGCAAGGAGTGTTCCTTGTATACCAGAAATGATGAGCACTCATAGAAAAGGCCAAGATTTTTATTCTTCCCAAGAAAGGAAACCACAACTCAGAATGCAAACAGAACAGTGGAGCTATGAGAAGAAAGGGCCTCAAAGGGGCTCAGGGAGAGGTGCTGGCCCCAGGACCGCAGGGGACCAGACGCTTGGGCCGGGTCTGCAGCCTAAGGAGCCGGTGTGGGCCAGGAGGAAGACGATGCCCAGAAGGGGAGCATGTGAGCCACACCAAGAGAGTCACAAAACTCAATTCTGAAAAGAATTTGATGTGTGGACACAGAGTCAACACGGCAGACAAAATAACATTTTAGAATCAGTATAATAAATGTCCTCAGAGAGAGTACGAGGACATCATACCACTAAAGATATGACAAGTTTAATTACCAAAAACTCAGCTATAAGTCAAACACCACAAGGGATACAACTAAAGAAAAAATTAGTGCCCTGGCCGGGTGGCCCAGGTGGCTGGAGTGCCATCCCTACACCAAAAGACTGCAGGTTCGATCCCAGGTCAGGGCACACACCTAGGCTGCAGGTTTGATCCCAGGTGGAGGTGTGTATAGGAGGCAACTGACCAATGTTTCTCTCTTATATTGATGTTTCTGTCTCCCCTTTCCCTCTCTTAAAAAAAAAATCAATGAACATATTCTCAGGTGAGGATTAAAAACATAAATTAGTGAGCTGGACAACCGAGCTGACGAACCTCTTAGAACTGCACTTCCCTGCAGAGCAGCCGCAGCCGCCTGCGTTCCTGAAATGTCGGCTGTTTGAATCTGCGATGTTCCATAAGTGGAAAATGGGTTCCAGATTTTGAAAACTTGGTATGACCACTATTACTAATCTCATTAATACAGCTTTTAAAAATATTGATTAGATGTTGAAATAATATTTTGGATACACTGGGTATATAAAACACCTTATTAACGTAGATTTCACCTGCTTCTTTTGACTTTTTAACCTGACTACTGAAGCCCAGAATTACACACGGGGCTTGCGTTGCACGTTTACTGGATGGCGCAGGAGCCCAGTAGACAGAGGGCAGGAGCGTGGCAGGCCAGGCTGTGGAAGGCAGATCCAGATGGGTCCGCAACTGTTTCCCTTGGAGAAGGGGAAGAAGAACGGGGAAGACACACAAACAAGAGAGGAAAATGCCCAGAACAGAATGCGTGCACAAGGCTTCCTGACTGGGAAGAGCTGGAGATGGTGACGGAACTGTTCCGGATGAAGCCGGAAACAAGGTCAAGATGCCTGGTTTGATTGTCACCATTTAACATTGTCCTGAAGGGTCTGGGCCAGCGCAACACAACAAGAAAGCAAAGAAAGGGACATTTTCTGTTGGCAGACGAAGCGACCACCTCTACACTCTCCTGTTGCTCCTGTTCTGAAAGGCCTGGCACCAGCAGGGCTTCTCCATGTCTGGCCAGCAAGGACTGGACAAAAGTGGGACCCATCCTTAAAGAGGTGAGAGATTTCATCACCAGAATACAACACTCGACACGTGCGCCAGACACAACGCACACAGCGGAAGCCCCTTCCTGGGCAGGCCTGAGGGACCCAGGAGCCGGCATGAGTGGCCAAGAGAACTCAGAACAAATCCCGGGCAGCATGCTTACCGGCGGATGGCGTTGGCGAACTCTGCAGCCAGCTCGCTGTCACTGTACGTGGTCCTCAGTTCAGCCAGGGACAGAGCTGGGGAGGCAGCGTCAGCACAGTCCTGAGAACGGCAGACACACGTGGGTTAGACCTGGAGACACGAGGGGGCGACAGCTGCAGCGCTGCCCTGGGTGTCCGAGCCCTCAGCAGGCTGGCCTGCAGGTTCCCAGCACTCTCTGGGCGCCAGGCACTGACCTGAGTGGTCACACATGTCCTCCCATTTAATCATCATGACGACACTCCGAGGCAGCTACTATCATGATCCCCATTTGGCCAAGGAGAAAACTAAGGTACAGAAGTGACTATGCCCTATGTTATCCGCCAGGACGTGGCGGAAGGAGGATCAAAGCTGGGTCGGCTGGCCTTAGGCCAGGGCTCTCCACCACGAGTCAGCCTCTCATAATTCGTAAGAGAGGAGTGGGAGACTGAGGATCCTCAACCCCAGCCCCACTCCTCCTTGGGAAGAAAACTAGTCTTGTCTATATTTGGGTACAGTGTAACCTCTAGAAAACTCAGACAGGAGGAGGAAAACAGAAATGCAACGCCCCCCGCCCCCCATAACATTAGACAGGAACTCTGACATCATCAGGCCGAGTCCTGCTTTACAGAACTGGGACGCAGGAGCCGGACTCCTGCGCACGCGCCGTGATCACCATCTGAGCACTCGAACCGAGGGCAGCCTCCATGCTACCTGGGAATGTGGCCAGGGGAGGCTCATCTGGTGATTTTTGCCCGACAGACATTCACTGAGCACTGACTCCACCCCAGGCCTGAGTCGAAAAAGCTGGTGATCTGTTGCAGTTGATACATTTGTTTACCGAGTGTAAACACGATGAGATGAGAACTACGCAGAAGTATGAATTTAGTGCTACCAGTCGAGACCACAGGAGGGCACTGAGTGTCCCGCTGACGCAGAGATGCCCCCACATCCGGGCGCCCCCGCAGCCGCATCGCCCTCGTCTGAACACCCTCCCCTCTGCGCGCCCCCCGCGGCTCTCCCGCCCTCCGGCGCGCGGACGCTGTGAGATCCCAACAGCCCCCCTTTCTGCACATCCAACTCCCCCGCGACGGCAGGACGCTTCCTAAGACTCCTTAGAGACAGTGGCAGCCTTGTCCCACCCCGTGCCTCTCACCGAGCACAGTCGGTAAAATCTGTTGCGTGGAGACAAGTGCAAAAAAGTTAATGCAACTTGGATGAGATTCGGGTTCCAGCTTGTTGGCCGGAGGGAAGTTTTAAAACAAGCAGGGCACCCACCATCCAGAGTAAGGGAGGTGTTCTAGGCCCGGATCTGGCCTGCCGCCTGTTTTGTACAAGGCCCACAAGCTAAGAATTGATTTTCTAGTTTTAAAATCATGAAAAAATATATAAAGACTGTTTTGTGATGTGTAGAAATTATACGAAATTCAAGTTTCGGTGTCCGCACGTGAAGCACTATTAGGCGCTGCCCGCCCTTCCGCGCCTGCACCCCCCTGCTCTCCGCTGCAGTTCTAGAGCAGCGGCCAAGCGAAGCTGCAGCAGAGTCCAGGTGCCTCGAAAAACCCCAAATATCGACTAGGTGAAGCTTTACAGTTTCCCAACACTGGCTCTGGACAGTTTGCTTCATCTACCAACAAATAAGAAAAATGAATAGCTCAGAAGGGAGATGTTATTGAAATAGTAAATGGTTCCAATATTTGAAAGACAAGAGAATCAGCTTACTCTAATTTCATTACCTGAACAACCCAAGGTACTTTTAAAGAGCTCTTTACTCTAATGTTAAACAAATCACCTAGCCTTTTCCATCAAAGAGACCTGTGCACCTTGCAGCCATTCCACAAAACACAGCGCTTCCCCCAGTCAAAAGCAACTCCAAGAACCAGGGGAGACTCAGCTCGGGGGCCTTCCGGCAAGAACCCCGGGAGTCTGCTCCCAGCAGGCCCTGAGCGCGCACCCACACACCACACCCCCGGGCGCTCTGTCTCCCAGGCTCTGCCCTGGTGACCGCTAACACCCTCATGGAGGCTGCACAGACTTTAAAGAGGCAGGCCCGGGACAGAACACCTGCCCCGAGCCCTGGCACCACCACAGGACGCGGCGCTGCGCAGGCCCCGCCCCCGTGGGCAGCCAGCTGCCTGGAGCCTCGCACAGTGACCTGTCTGAAGGGCCGCATCGGCCCTTGGGGCAACCCTTCAGCGGTCCCTCACTGTCCATGGGAGCGCACAGCCAGCTGACCTCTCCAGCCAGTTTATCAATTCCTCTTCCCTCCGGGGTGTCCCATCGGCCTAGAGTGGACCCCCTCTCCCCCACCGCCCATCCCCCGCCGCCTGTTCATCCAGCCAGCTCCCACTCTCCACTGGGTCTCAGCTCCGGAAACCTGGCCCGCGCCTCCCAACCTGGGTTCTGAGGGCAGCCTGTGGCCTCCCATCACACTTGGAATTGGTCCCTGCACTCGCTCAGGACAATGTGTCACTGTGTCACGACCCTCTGTTTGCTAATCGGTGTCCCCCACAGGAGTGCAAACCTGGAATTGCCCCCATCGCCCCGACAGGACCACATCCCATTTATCGAATGAATGGGTAACTGACAGAAGCAGCTGGAGTCTCGGGAGCGCTGGCCCCGCAAAGCGCCACCGTGTGGATGCCCTGGGCTCCTCGGCAGGCGAGAGGTGGGCAAGGTGCAGCTGCAGCCCTTTGTAAAGCATGCTTCCAAGGGCTTAGCTATTTGGGAGGTGACAGTTCACTGCCACACGGCATCAGCAAGTGGCTTCTTTCCCACATGCACGGCTCTCCGGGAGACACCAGGTATTTGGGCTGCGAGAGGCTGCTCATTAGACCAGCAGGTCAGCATGTGCCCACAAGTCTTAGGCCTGAAACAAACTGGCAGGAGAAGCTAGCATTTATTAGGAACAGAAAACCCAGTGCACAGAATCTCAGCATCCTGGGATAAGGAATATAATTCTTTAGGTCCAAAGCTTTTTTCCTCTAACATGGTATTTGAAATAATTCTGAAATGCAATGTGACGGAATGAGCTTTGAATCTAGAAAAAAGACTTAGGGGCTAATAGGAGTATGCGTTTGCAAGATGACATCACCTGGCAGGTCCTGGTGAAATCCAAGGCCTTCCTCTGCCTCAGGTGGCTTCCTGCTTTACCTTGCTGAAGGCAGAAATGCCGAAAGAAGTCGAGGGGGCCATGGAATGAGGGGAGGAGGGCCTGTTAGCCAAACTGGGGTTAAACCCTGATTCTGCTATTGAGTAGCTCTGAGACCCTTCACTTCTCCTGAACCTCATTTTCCTCATGCAAATGGGGTAACGATGCCTTCCTCGGGGTTCTGTGTGATCAGCACAGAAGTGATCCACAAATGATGGCCACCGTGTGGACAGGGATATACACAGCAGGTGGCACCGGCATCAGACCGTGGGATCACGGCACAGACGCCCACCTGGGAGGATGATGGTCTGTGGAAATGATCTCCCTGTGACATAGAGTGAGAGTTTGTAAATGCAGGTTTGGTTTCTTTATACCCAAATGCCACTGTCTTTCAGGTAGCTAGTGTGGCCTACAGCTCCTATGCAAATAAGGGAGGGGAGGCACAGGGCAGGGAGTGGGCTGGAGCCCGGGTGCCTGAGCCCCTTTGGCCCTACCTTGCCGGACTTGTCTTTGCCGCCGCTGCCGGTGGAGCTGAGGGACCGCATGCGCTGCTCCTTGTGCTCCTCCACCTCGGACTTCAGGTGCTCGATGTGCACCAGGTAGGCCTGCTCCTGGGCCTCCCGGGTGCTCAGCTTTAGTTCCAGGGCCTTCTTCTCTTTCTCCAGCAGGTACAGCTGGGCCTTCAGCTCAGCCATCTCCTCCTATGGAGACAGAGAACATGAGGCTCAGCATGTCAGAGCCTAGCTGGGTGCGGGAAGGCAGGCGAGTGGAAGGGGTCTGGGCAGTAACCAGGGCCCGCGGCAGAGTTGGCCCCTTGCAGCTGGGGATGAGGTGATGGGAAGAGGAGTGACAGCTGTCCCCACACAAGTGAAGGACTGACGTGGAGACAAAGCCCTGCGCTGTGTCACTCTATGGACCAGAACTGAGGTTAAAGTGTAGAAGATACAGGCAAGCAGATTTTAGTTTACAGTAAGGAAAAACTTGCTAAGGACTGGAATCCCCCCACCCCACAAAGGGTACGAGTGCATTGTTGGAAACCAGTTTTCCAGTATGCAGAGGCTAAGCTTCATCTGTCGAAGAGATTATAAAGGAGGGTCACCCCCACGAGATTGGTCTGACCAGGTACCTTCCAACCCCACTTCCTTTTCCAGCTTCTGCGGCACCAACGCACATGCTGAGCGGCCCCTGATGGCGGCCTCAGGGCTCTGTACCCGAGTCAGATGGGAAGGGAGCACCCGCAGCAACGACATCACGCCCCAGCTCTTGTCCACTTTCGGGGCTCCAATGAAATCAACAGAAGCAGAGTCCTTTACAGGTGACTTACTGATTGGTAACTTCTCAAAGTGTCTTAGAGAATTCAGATTAGAGGTTTCTGTGGAGACCAATAGTGACTCCGAAATCAGACAGTGCCCTGCTGGGACCAGAGGCCTGGTAACAAGGTGACCACCAGTCTGTTCATACAAAGTGAGTCATTTAACCCGCCCCCTCAGGCAGGCACTGTGAGTATCTCCAGTCACGGATGGAAGAGGGAGGCGTGCAGGGGAAGTCCATCTGCTCACAATTACTGGGTAAGCGGTGGAGCCAGGGTATGAACCCAGGCCACCGGGCTCCCAGTCCAGGCTCTCAGCCACTAAGCTATGCACCCCTCACAGCTCTTTTGAATGTGAGCCCATGTGTGACGCTTATCCCTCTGCCTCTGGTGGAAGGGGATCCCCCCCACCCTCACCTGACCCCTGGGTCAGTCTCCCCAGCCATCTCGATGATCTCACTTAAGAGGCGTCTTTATAACGCTGAGTCGCTGCCCTGAGAAGGGTTCGCTTTGGCCGCTGATTCTAGTCACCCCCCGAGTCCCCCTTATCCGAGGTAGCGAGCCTCAGGCCCGGTGTGCTTTAGGCAAACCAGCCCCCAGGGTGGGTGCCCTTGCCCTCGGTGTGGGGGAAGCACCCAGGGGGCACCCATTATGGTGGTAACACTCAGGCCTGGGGGCATTAGACATGGACAAGGCAATGTGCTCAGTGACTACCCAAAAGAAGATGCCAAACCTTTTCTAAAGACGAGACATAAAACTGGAACAAAAGGTTTCCAGACATGGAACCTTTCTAACCTTCAGAGCAGCAGGCAAGCTTGGAGGGTGGAAAGATGGCTCTGGAAGCATTGCAGTCTGAGCCAATGTGGGCGGTGCCGTCCAGGGCAGACACGCGCAGGCAAGCTTGGAGGGTGGAAAGATGGGCGCCAGAAAGTGAAGAGGGAAGGGTGCCCCAGGGGAAGGTGAGGTGGCAGCCATGCTGGCCAGCAGAGGCTCGGACCTACAGGGACGCCCTGGGGCCTGGGCTTTGGCGCCTGTGCTGGGGCAGGGCAGAGGGTTGGAACAGAGACTGACTCAGGCTGGGACTCTCAAAGTGCTGCTCAGAATAACAGAGAAGGAGATTTCCTCTCCAGAGATGCAGCGAGGAAGCACGTCATGGCCCTGACTCTGGGTGGGAAGGGAAAGAAAAACCCCTTGAATCAGAACCTCAAACTTGTTCGTGTGGAGATGTGGGGCAGGAATCCCAAGCTAAAAATGTAACAAAAACTAATCCTAAACCTCTCAAACCCACGGGTCCCACAAATCTAAGCACAGAGCCACCAGGCAGGGACGTGGGCCACCCAAGCCCCGTGGGGCCCTGGGAAGACACCGCTTCCCTGAAGATGAGCTGCCGCCAACATTCCCGCCCCCCACCCTCCGCCCCCACCCCGATGCAGAGAGAAAATAGTGAATCACGTTGAGGCAGAATCGGCATTTACAAGAATCAGAGATAACAGATGAAAAACTAGAAAATATTTAAAACAAAGACCTAACGGAAGAGGAGCTGCAATGAAAGGAGAGGACGTTTATAAAAGAAGAATGGATTTGAAAAGGAGCCAAGTCAACACTAGGAATGAGAAGGTGGTCACTGAGGATCAGATACAAGCAGTAAAAAATCAAAACCAAACAAAAACCAGAAACCCCCCAGAAAACTTGTTTCTCAGCAGCTGTAGTCTAGAACACAATGACGAAAGCCAACAAAACCTTCTGCTTACGTCTGTGCGGTGGGGGAG